>VZTJ01003574.1:3246234-3287548 GCA_013397795.1 Orthonyx spaldingii
CCTCCCCGTCCCCCCTCCCCCGCGGGCGGCGGGGCCTGCGGGCCGGGCCGCGCCGCGCCGCTGAAGGGCCGCGCCGGGCGGCGCCGTGTGTTGCAGGTACCTGGTGGAGAGCCGGTGGTTCAAACAGTGGAAGAAGTATGTGGGCTTCGACAGCTGGGACATGTTCGGCGCGGGCGATCCCAACCTCTTCCCGGGCCCCGTGGACAACGCGGGCCTGTTCCCGGGGCCCATCGACAACTCGGGCCTGTTCGGCGGTGAGTGCTGCGGGGCCGCGGCTCGGGCTCGGCTGCGGAACTTGCCCGCGCTGCTTTCGCTTTCGAAGGCGAGTGCTGCAGCGGGCACGCGGCCGCACCGCCCCGTACACGAGGGGACGGCCGGGCTCTGCCTGCCCTGGCAGCGCTGGTGTTTCTCGGTGTCCTGGCAGGACGTGTGTGGGTCTGGAGAAGAAAAGGTGCTGGTTGATGCCGTGCTCTCTGCCGTCTGTCTCCCTTCTAGATCCAGAAACTCAGAGTTTGAAAGAACATCTCATTGACGAGCTGGATTACGTGTTGGTGCCCACTGAAGCTTGGAACAAACTAGTAGCGTGGTATGGCTGCATAGACGGGCAGCAGCCTATTGTGAGGAAAGTAAGTACGGCTGAATCAACTTCTCATCCTGGTTTCATCTTTTGATATCCATCAGACTTAGATGGTTTATTTTGCCAGATGTTGGCTAAGACAGAATTCTCGGCAGCTCTTTGGAGGTCTTTTTGCCTTGTGTGAAAGAACAGCTTGCCTGTATTTCAGCTGAAATGCCTGAATGTTCATGGATTCTGAGTTGATGGTTTATTTGGGGCAAGAATCCTGAACCTTGTTCTGAGTATGATTCTTTGGACCGGTACTGTGCTTTTATATTGCATGGAATAGTTTGTGCTTTGTTGACAGGTGTAAGTTGTTAGTCAAACTTACAGATCTTCCAGGACAGAATGGGTCTTTCAGTACAGGTGGATTATGGACTTCCACTGGAGTCTAAGGGGATTCTTGTTTTCTCTTCCTAAAGTGTGTGATTGTAAAATCTTTGTAAAGAGATGGATGTGAGATTTTGTCCTGCAAGTCATTTTTGATTGACAAATGCAGTCATGTATGCATTCTGAGTATATAACCTGTTCTGGAAGGTGAAATTGGCAAGTTGCTTTTTTTTTTTCTGGACGTGTATAGGTAAAAGGTTTTTTGTTTTTATTTTAGTCTTATGTTTTTTCACTGACTGAGCAGTGCTAGTCTGTGGGGTCCGTTAAGACTGACCACTACACCAGGTGTTGATATAATATAATTAACATCACTTATGTTTAAGTAGCACTGTGTTGTAAATAAGGGTTACTCCAAGTTGTACAAGACCTAGGAAGGTGTGGCACCAGAAGGGAAGTAAGGTCAGGAAGTGCTGATCAGTGGCACCAGAATGTTGTCATTCGGTGTGGGCTAGAATGTGTATGCAGTAAGAAATTCTGATGTCTTCAGGACCGGTGAGTGAGCCCAGGATCACCAAGTGACCTCAGGTTCACTCAGCTGAGTAGTCAGAACTACCATATAAGCAAGAAGTAGGGGAGGAGAAAATAATTACGGCATGTAAAGGAGATGTGGTTTTAGAGAAACGTGTAACTTCTTGAGGAATTGCAAGTCTGCACTGAGAGGGGGAACTGGTGCTGTTAACTGATCAGTGCCTTTCCAAGTGAGGGAGCTTTCCTTCATGAACTGGCTGATTACTTTCACAAAACCTGGCATGTTATTGCACACTCCCTTTTCTGATAATTTTGAAAGCTGACAAGAGATTTGGGAGCTATTAGGGAAACATTTGGGCTTAACTGCATGAGCCTTCTTTTCTTGGGATGTCTGATGCTGCTTTCAGTGCTGTAATAACAAGGGGGTAGAGCTCAGAGCTTGTGCTGGTTTACAGACCTAACATCCCAGGTTATTCTGGGTCCAGTTAAGAGTAAATTTTTGAAGTTTTGAATTGCTGTGAAACTGTCAGTCTCTGTTGTTAACCTGGTAACTGAAGGAGGTTTTTCTATTTAAGAAGATGGTAAAATATAGGAGAATAGTAGGTTTGTGGGATGTAACAGCCTCTTACAAAAACCCAGAGTGGGTCAGTGAGGCACAGAAGCTGCAGTGCTGCACCTGAGTAGATCTGGTTACGGTATTCCCCAGATAGCATTAAAAGTCAAGCACTTAAACTTGTGGTCCTTGAATGCTTTAAGCCTTTTCCTAAAGATGGATCAACTGTAATTCATACATTAAAATATCGATAAAAGCAGGAACTGGGAAGCAATTTTCAGGCATCTTTATGGCTTTAAAAGATATTCCTTCCATCTCTGAGTCTGATGATCAGAGCCAAGTATGGGAGGATTAGATTAGATTTATTTGTGGTTCAGGTTTCTTTTGATAGTCTCGAAATGTATTTTTGGGCAGTCATCTATAGAGTCCCCCTGAACAGTGTATTAATGTGCATTCTCAGCAGCTGAGTTCTGCTGAGATTGCTGTCCAGTGACATGACCTGAGCTGTGCTTTGGCAGAGAACAAGGAAGCTGATCAGGTGCTGTTTAAAAGACATCTGCAGGTGATTAGAGACTGCATTCCTCAATGCTGATGGACACAATGATCTTCTTGGAAAGAGTTCTTTAATTTCTGAATATGGCTCTTATTTCTTACTACAGAATCCTGGAGAATAGGAAGTCACGTTTAGTGACATTTGTTCTGAAAAAGAAATGGAGAACTTTTGATTTGGTTTCTTTCCTTTCTTAAAAAGAAGTCCACTCTGCCTGTCAAGAAACTGTTTAAACAGAGAGCTGTACTTTCTGTTGTAAGAGCCAGGTACTGAAGATCTTTCCAAATGTGTTTGTTAATTATTTACCTTTAGATCACCTTGCGTATCTACTACAACCTTCTAAAAGCAACAACCCTCAGAGGATGGAAGCATGATTTAGTGGAATTGTCACTATAAGTCTGGGTCTTAATTCTTTGTTCCTTTCTAAAGCTGGGTAGTTTGTTCTGTAAAATGTTAGGTGTAGGTCATACCAAGTCTGGTGTCACATGAATAGAATGGAATATTTCAGTTGGAAGGGACTTAATCATCTGGTCCAGCTGCCTGGCCGGTACAGGTCTGTGAAAGTTAAAGCAAATTAAGGGCATTGTCCAAATGCCTCTCAAACACTGTTACTCTTAAAAATTATACCAGCTTTTTCAATGAAATATGGTCTCAATTTCAGAGGCTTTGTAGCTGCCAAGAACTCTGGAGAGAATTGAGGTGTGGAGTTTTCTTTTTTTTCTTATTCCGTCTGTTACGTTGCAATTGTCTCATAACTGGCCTGTGAAATGTGCTTTTCTTTCTGGCATAATGTGTTTTATGATCTGTAGGTGAAAAGTGGTGTCCAGTCGTAGACAAACCTTTTTAAAACTGCTGGAAGCTGGTGGCATGAGTAAATGCACCTATTGGAATATTCTCTCAAATGCAAAATTGATTTGAAAAGTACTCTGAAATAAAACAGTGTCATCAAAACAGCTTCAGAGGTACTTTTCTGTTCTTGCCAGAAGAGAGTAGTGAGGCAGATTCTGTGTACCATGCAGAAAGATAATTAATGCTTTGGTTTGCTCTCTTCTAATAGAAGAGATTTTGCTCCAGTGTTCCAGCCTGGTTTCCTTCTTTATATAGAACTTAGCCAAAGACTAGAGGCAAAAGGTAACTGTTTTCTGGAATGCTTTGTGTGATCAAATATTTTTCATGGGTAGTTAGCTGGCACTGTCAGTTCAGCTGTGATGATGGACCTCTGAAACTTTGCACTGTGGAAGGAAAGCACTGGGATTTCCTGTTTTAAAAACCAAACAAAACCCCCCAAACAAGACTGAACCTAGGAGCAAGTCAGTGTTCAGTTTATGGCTTGACTAGCAATACTCCAAAAGGCTTATAGTGTTTAGAACTGTGTGCTTTAGAGGACTGCTCAGTACTGCAGCTTTGTGTTGCTCTGTTCCCTTGTGCAGGTGGTGGAGTATGGGCTGTTTGTGAAGCACTACAAGGTTGAGGTTTATCTCCTGGAGCTGAAGCTGTGCGAGAACAGCGATCCTGACAATGTCATCAGCTGCCACTTCAGCAAGGCAGATACTGTTGGTAAGTAGTTCTCTGATGGATGAAGCTGTGCTCTGAGGCTGTCTCAAGAGATAATCTGTGCCCTCCAGAACCTCCAGACTGGAGCAAATCTGAGTTTTCTCTCCCTCTCTCATTGCTACATTTTTCATATGTAAAAATGCTGAATGTCAGCTGTCCAGTATCTACATCACTAACCTGAAAAAAGCATCTTTATGGGCAGCTTGACAGTAGCTGAAAACTTGAACCTGTGTTTTCTAAAAGAAGTTGGCCTTTAGGGAGCAAGTTCTCAAAGTGTTCTGCATATTATTGGTTTGGGGGCTTGACAGGCAAATACACAGCTTAAAACAGAAGTTTTTCATTCGTTCAGACTAAATATTAGACAAACTATATGAACAACTATAACTTCCATAATATGTTTTCAGCTTGAAGGATAAGTGATGTACCTCCTTGCTGAATGAATGTCTTAGTGTTTTTTTCAAAAGCACTCATGTTTTAGGAATTTTGGTGGTTTTTTTTTTCTCCTGAACAGCTACCATCGAGAAAGAAATGAGAAAACTCTTTAATATCCCAGCTGAGAAGGAAACCAGGCTATGGAACAGGTATATGAGTAACACTTATGAGCAGCTCAGCAAGCTGGATAGCACAGTGCAAGATGCAGGGCTCTATCAGGGTCAGGTAAGGGGTGTAATTTTTTTCTCTCTTTTTTTTTTTTTTTTTAATTTATTTTGTCTCATGTAGTGGTTTTGCTGATGTGTATTTTTTTTCACTTGCTTTTATGTACTTTGAGCAAATATTGACAATAGGATTTGCTAATGCTTTTGCAAAATGTGTAACAGACTTGCAGTTACCTTTATTACCTGCACTCTCTTTCAGGTTGTTTTAATAGAAGTGAAAAATGAAGATGGCACGTGGCCTGGACAGCATTGCCTGGCAAAGTAAGCAAGCATGTTCTAAAGGTTTCTGTTTTTTGTGCAGCTTGTTTGCTAAGCTTTAGTGACCACATGCTCTCTGTGAAAGCCTGGTTATCACTGGCCATTGTGGCTTGCTTTGTTTTGGTAATTTTGAAGGAGAGAAAATCTGGAATATAAATGTTTTTCAGTTGGTTCTGCTGCTGGTTTCTTGTCTTAGCAAGAGTCTGTGTTTTAAAGCCTATTTCATACACGTTGTGTGAGGACTTAATAGCTTAGGTTTTCTATAATGCTTAGGAGGAAAAAGCGCTATTTGTGTTGAACTGGTCTACTTAAAAAGCTACCTGTGCACAGTGAAACAAATAATCTGTCTTTTGCTGTTGTAGAACAGAAAGGATCTTGGAGTGGATTTCCAAACCTGCCAGTAGTGAATGCTCAGAGTTCTGGTAGTTTCCCCTTAAAAAGGGTATAGGAATAGCTGACCAACACCCCCCACACACCAGAGACAGTTGTAGAAGCCTGTAAATATGACACAGATTCTCTCAGTGCTGTCTTATTTAGGGAAGAGATGGGTAATTGCAGGGCTTGGTGGAATATTGTGTGTATAGAGTGAATGGTGTAGGATGGAAGTTGCTTGCAATGATAAGGAACTGCTCATATCAAGTCCTACTCCAGAAAGCAGAATTTTATGACTTCAGCTGTCTGATTACTTGGTTGCATCCCAGGGGCCATCAGACTTGATATTGATAAAGAAAATGCTTTTCTGTACAATACAGTTAACTTACAGAACTTGCTGCCAAGTGATCTCATTTGAAATCAAGATACAGTAGTGTTAAACTTGAAGAATTCATCAGATAGGTCAGTGAAACCTATTTGGAAACAGCACTTTGGGAGTTCATGCTGTGTAAATGAATCAGGAGAATGCCCATGGGATTACAGTGAACTTTCTGTAGGAGTTCCCTGTGAAAAGCAGCCAAACATTTATGTCATGTACCTGGTTGACAGTCAGTGTGGGAGAGGCAGCAGTGCAAGACCAGGTCATAACCTTTTGTTTGCACGTGAAGCAAAGCTTAAAAGGAGCTGTGTAGCATTCTCAGGCCTCAGAGCTGTCCTTTGTCAGCAGCTAGTCTGAGATGTAAAGATTTTGATTTAACCTCTAGTGATACATAAATGGAAGTGGTTATTGGTATGCAGATTAATATTTTCTAATGACATAAAATATTTGCTTATTATAACATGAAACTTGTGAAATTGTTTGGGTTGATGCTGATAATGGTGGCTGAAAGAATTGTATTAAGTGATACATACAGGATTATGTGTTCTTTTGTATTTTGTCTTGTGCTTCATTCTGTCTCAGGCAAACTTTTGCTTCAGTGTTCTATTTCTCAGCTGCAGAAAATACATGGGGAACTTAATATTTGGAGTTTTTTTTCTGGGCTGCATCACTTTAATACTGAAAGCTTATGAGAGACTTTTTCCTGAGTTTAGAGTTTTGATGACATAAACCAAAAAGGATGTAGAGCTCTCTGCTGTTGATAGAGAAATGGTAAGCACCTGCATCTCTGCCCAAGTGCCAAAAGAGGTTCTGGAAGTCTGGGAGTTCATATCCTTCCTGCTCGCAGAGCTGTGTGCAGAGTGGCCATGGGGTGGGTGGCTTCTGTGTCAGCAGGATTTTCCCCCACCATTTGCTGCTTGTCAGAGGCACTGGCCCCCTACCAGAGAAAATAGCTTTTCCACAGGTTTGGCAACCATCCTCATGTTTTCCTAGCCATCAGTCTGGCTGACATTTTAGAGGAAAAATGCTCTTACACTCCACAGCAGTCCTTGGGTGGTGTATTCAGCCTATGCTTGGCCACTGCTGTTTGCTGGTTTGCTGCTCCCTTTCTTCTTACTGTAGTTTGAAACTTCTTTTACTACCAGACAAGGTTTCAGAAGAGAGAATGGATTATACTTATTCTAGGAATTTCAGAATTAGGGGCATACTTTGTTTCTGAAGGGACATTATATCAATGACTCTCTGGAACTTAGTACTCTTAAATTGTTACTTACAAGACTCCCAAAATAAAGTTCTGAGCTAGCAGAATTCTATTTCAGCCCTAACACTGATATTTTTTTATCCTGGATATAATTTTCTTAGCAAAAGCAAACAATAAATTGTGTTAGATCTTTAAAAACAACACCTTTTCCATCAGATATTTGAAAACTGGAGTGAAGTTGTGTTTAGCATCTACCTGGTAACTATCTCTCTCCCTCTGCAATATGCAGCAGTAAAATACCTTTTGGTTCTTTGGTTGGAGCTAGAATTTTCCTGCTGTTTCCTCTTCCAGCTCCTCTGTTTACTCATGGCCCTGTGTGCTGACACTGTGTGATTTCAGAGGACCCCCTCAGTAACTGGGCTAAATATTTTGTGTGCAGATCTTTATTCCATGACTTTGAAGTGCTTGAAGAGTGCAGCAGATTCCAGGCTTGCAGAGGAGCTCTGCAGATGTAACATAAGTTATGGAAGCTTTTGCATGTGAGAACTTTCTAAATGAGCATCAATTACGGCCTCTGCTGCATTGTCAATTAAATGGAAATCCCAGTTTATCTGGCTCTGACAAAAACTTTTTGTCACAAAATTACTCTTTAATTATTGCTTTCTTAAACGAGGAGGACTGACTCTTCTGTGCTCTGAAGGTGGCCTCAACTGAATTGAAACACTTTCTGTGTCTGTCTTTCAGCCACTTGAAAGCCTGTAACAATATTTTTCCAAGTTGTTTAGCTTAGGAGGTTTTTTTACTTAACAACCATATGGATTCATAGTGATCTGATTTTGCCCTCTTTATCTTGTAAGTCTCCAGATTTCTCCTCACTTGCCATTTGTGTGGGTTTTTGACAGGTTTTGTAGATTTGTGCATTTACCTGCAGATGGGGGCAATGTGCTTCAGTATGGTGAAGATGAAGTTGTGTTTCAGTGGTAACCCACCAAGTAGGCCAGAACATTTTGGAAGGTTCCAAGTCACAAATTTCAAAGAAGAAATAACTTTATTCTCTTACTTCAGAGCAAGGTCTTGGGATCTCCTTTTCTGAGGGAGCAGAAGTCACATACTGTGAGAGATGGCAATGAAGGGGGCAGATGCCTTTGACCAGTCGGAGTCTGCACCTTCCACAGAAACCTTTTATGTGGCATTGGGGATAAATACTTGGCATCCAGGTCTTCTGTTGTCACCTCTGTGTGAGAATGAGTCAGTCTTCTGGAAAGCCTGCAGTACTGTGGGCTCATTAACAATCACTTTCCAGGCTTAAAGTGGGAAGCTTTCAGAGAAAAATGTTTTTCTGAGCTGCTCAGTACCCTTCACCTGGAATCAATGGCTACCTTTGTGAGCATCTTGTGAAATGAGGGGAAGCAGCTGTCCTTAGTAAATCCTTTCTTCAGTTATTACACATAGATAAGTAACTTGTAAAATGTAGGAATGGGTAGAATTCTTTATGTTCCCAAATGTATTTGATTTCTGTTTTTTTCATCTCCTCACATGGAAAGCTGATAGCTTCTCTTGTTTTGCTACTTATATGAACCTTCCCAATTTTCTTGCAGGAATTTGCTCAAGATCCTGGATGACTTTGGAGATAGACTTTTCCCCACTTTGTGACTTGTGTCTTACCTTTGCTTTCTGATCAGTTTTTTATCTCCCTTTGTAATTCTTAGCTGTTTTTTTGTTTGTGTAGGATGCTGTTGAAGCACTTGGAACTCTTTAGTTGCCATGTGACTCTTGATGAAACACTGTCTCTATGCTTCTGTTGGAAATCTTGCAATCCCTTAGGAGATTGTCCTCCTTTTCCTTTTTTACCAATAGATTTTCTGAGTTTCTGTGTTCTCTCTCTGAGAAATCAAATGTGTCAAGCAGAGATGCTCAGTTTTCAAGTCTATAATTTTCTAGATTGCTCCCCTTTGCTTCTAGATAATTCACTACTTCAAGCTTTTAAAATGTGTTCTTAATGGATTCACATGCTGTTGTTAGCTAAATTGTTTTATTCTTGACCCTTGAAACTCACACATATGAGCATGAGTCTGATAATTCTTGTTTACTCTAGGCCTTCTGTTCTCCCATTGATCATGCTTTGGTATCCAGGTAATTTTGAAGTTCCACCTCCAATGTGTAATGACACAATATTATCTACTGTCCCAGAAATGGTTATCTGAGTTATTTTGGTAGATCTCATTCTTTCTAGGATACTTTCCAGTACACTTTTTTGTTGTGCTGGCTGGTGAGGTTTTTTAGCATGCTTTGGGTTTTGGCTGTGTTTGGGGTTTTTTCCAATTTCGTCTGGAAGCTCCTGTTGTAGCTTGTTTACTTCTGTATTTATTTTACTTCTATTATATTTCCAAACTGTTGAGGCTGTCCAGCTGTTCTGCCTTGTCATGGCCATTATGCCTTGTTCATTGTCTTACAGTTTTTGCCCCACAGAGGTTTTCCAGCACATTTTTTTAGTGCCATCTGAACTGTGAATATGCATTTGTAGTTTGTATCACTTGAAAATGAGGACTACATTAAAAAAAAATAAATGGACAAACTGAAGCTTGAGAGCCCTGTCCTCTGCAGTCTCTCTGCTCTGCTTTGGGGGTAGTAGTCACTGTTGTGTGGCTGTTGGTGTCCTGCACCTTTTTACTTTCAGATTTGTGTGTTTATTTGGGCAAAGATGGAGAGATTAGAGCAAATGGCAGTCAACTCTTACTATAGAGAAATTAATTAGTGTCAAAATAGTTTATTTAAGCTTATTAATGAAGTACTATCTTGGGGTTTTGCTTTTTTTTTTTTTTGGAGCTGTCTGTGACAGGACACTATTGAATTTTAGTGCCTCAGTTGTTGTCTTCTTCCTGATAAATGTTGTGTTTGAATAGATGGTCTGAGTTTCAGGTAGGGAAGGATTGACCTGGTCACTTTTTAATGCAGGTAGAGTATTCTATGGTCTTAAGATTTAGGGGGTTTTGCTTGCTTTTTTCAAGGTGGTTTACTCATAAAATTAAAGCTTGCTTCCCTCTCACTCACACTGTCTGAATTGCTACTTATTTCTGTCTGGAACCTAGATTTGCCTTTAAGCAATAATTGTTGCTCCTATTTCGGATACTTTTTTCCTGATGTTTCTGTTCCAGACAATTGTTTAGAAGTGTGATCAAACAGATCAAAGCAGTAAATTCTGTGTGGGGTAACTAACTGTAGCTCAGCAAGCTCTTGGAGTTTTGTGGGAGGTGGGGCTGGGGATAAAAATAGCAGTAGCACTGTTTCTACTTCTTTTTCCTTTCTCCCAGATCAAGCACTGCAACTAGCAGAAACTTTACTACCTCTTCAAAATCATCAGCAAGTTCTTACTCCTCAGTGTCTGCCACTTCTGTCATTACTAACGGTGATAGCAGTAACTCCTATGGACTGAACAGCTCCCACCTGGGCAGGGGGTAAGAGCAGGAATGTTCTTTTTGTTTCATCACCCTTCATGTGAGTGATCTTGCCTGTGTAGAAAAGGAGTGTGATAGTGCCCTAGAGGAGTTCTGCTACTCTTGTGTACCTGTTTATCAAACTTTGCTTTTTGAAACCACTGCCTTCTGCTGTTCCTTGCTCACTTGCAAAAGTAGTGCATGTTCCAGAGCTTACTAACTGCCAGAGGATTGCCTGTTTTTTGAGGTGACTCGGAGCATGAGGGAAGGGATTACATTCTTTTGTCTATCTGCCATTGTGGTAGAAGCCTTTCCAGGTACAGATCATAATTTTCTTATTATTTCTTAAAAGTGTATTATATAGGCTCTTGCTGCATTAGGACAGTGTGCTGTGTACTTACAGACAGAGGAAATGAACGTGTTATGAGCCATAAATTAATAATAGACTTCATAAGGATTAATGTTGCCAAAGTTAACACATACACTTCACCTTCCTGGTATTCAGTATTAGCCCCTATGAAGCAGCAGAAACAGGTAGCCTGGTTAAAAAAAATCCAGCAAACAGTTTTCTCACTTGTATTTTATGTGACTTTTAAGTAGTATTGGGACTCGACAAACTCATTGTGGAGTTCACTGTATTGTTTTTTTTTCCAGAGGTTCTGGATTTGTCTGTAACTCCTACAACTGCAGGGACAGTGCTTCCCTGTCACAACCTGGACTCTGTGGACTCAGTAACCTTGGAAACACCTGCTTCATGAATTCTGCATTACAGGTAAGAATTAGAAAGAGCCCTCATTAGAATTAAATAAAAGATCAGTCTCATAGATGTTGTGGGTTAAAACTCTGTGAAAAGAAAAGAATATTTTAAGGTGATTCCATGAGGAGACTACACCTCAAAAAAACCAGACCAAAAAATAAGTTCATGTTCAGTTTGTGTTTAGCACATTAGTACTATAAAACATTACAGTATTAGGGACTGAATCTGAAATGGCCAGGGGAAGTTGTATTAAACAGATGCCTGACTGTAACATAAGGTCCCAGTGCTGTGCCCTGCCAAAAATGGGCTGACGTGGAGGATGTTTTGGCTTGTGTGGGCTGCACAAGTGACATGAGCAGGTCACTGCCTGCAATTCTGGGCCTGTGTTAAAGATTCTTTAAAAATTAGAGCATGAAAAGCCACAGGAAGGGTTCAGGTTCATTGTGCAAGGTGTTAAGGTTGAGACAGTGATGCAAAGCTAATAATTATTTCTTTACTTTTAAAATTAATTTCTTAGGATTATTTTGTTCATTTAAAAGAATGCAAAAACTTGTTTGGGTAGTTTTTTGCTAAGAAGTTCAAACAAAATATGAGACAAATTATATGAACTTTGATTTAAGGACTGGGCAAACTTCTAGTGTGGGACCAGTGCTGTGAAATGACTTCAGTCACTCTGTGATGGCTTTGAAATCTGGAACAGGTCTTAAAATAACTGTAATGCATTATGCATGTGGTATTCAGGACACCACAATAAACTTGGACTGCCCTGCTTTTTGTTCAACATGACTCTATTTTCAGTTGTGTCATTGTAACCTTAAGCCACTTAATATTTTCTTGGACTTAGCTAAGAGACAACTTCATCATTTTTTATTGTCAAAGTGACTTAATTAAAACATACTTCAATCTTAATTTATCATGCAAACTAGTCACGTTAAGGACCAATTACTTTTGTTCTTGTATTTACCATTATGCTTTAATTTTCTAGATATCAGTTTTTCAAATGCAGATTTCTGCCTTAATTTTTTCTTTTCTTTTGTTTTACTAAGCATATTCTTGAGTCTCACCAATTTTGTTAACTGGATACGTGTTCTGATATGAAAGTTGGTTTTGTTGTTTCATTGTCACACGTATCTATTGTCTTGTTCAGTGAATTAATTCTCTTCATACTTCTTCAGTGCCTGAGCAATACTCCTCCTCTGACTGATTATTTCCTGGAAGATAAATATGAAGCTGAAATAAATCAGAACAACCCACTGGGGATGAGGGGAGAAATTGCAGAAGCCTATGCAGATCTCATTAAACAGATGTGGTCTGGGAGACAGTCTCACGTGGCCCCACGTATGTTTAAAGTAAGTGTGTTGTGTTCCTGTAGCACAGCTCTGGGATAGAAGAAACACTGAAAGCTAACAAATATTTTGATGTTATGAAGGCAGTGAGGGCAGAATTGCTCCAGTGTTTCATGTTTTGTATAAATTTCAGTTTTTCTGGGTACAGGGAGGAACTTGCTAGTGAGTGGTGTGGTTCCTCAGAGTTGACTGCTGCTCTTTAATGTTACTTAGTAAATGACCTGCCAGTTTACAGATGAATCAGAATGATCTTTGCTACAAAACTAGGCAAGGTCATATGATTTGCCAGCTGTGAACTTTAGTCAGTGAGAAAAGGTGTGCAAGTTACAAATCTAAAAAACTAAATTATAAAATGAAGAGCGAAACGCATCCCCTTGTCTATAACTTTGTTTATTGGTGTAATGTTCTCATTGCTTCAGTGTGAAGAGCTGAAATACTGAAAGTAGCTGGGGAATTTGTTCTGGCACCTTTCCCTGCATTAGCATCCAGTTCTCCATGGCCTCCTGCCAGCAGAAGGTAGTGGGGAGCTGATCTCTGCAAAAGCCACGACCGGAGTGTTTTATGTCCCCTCACTTTTGCCTTCATGTTTCAGACACAGGTGGGGCGATTTGCTCCTCAGTTTTCAGGATACCAGCAGCAGGATTCCCAGGAGCTCTTGGCTTTTCTGCTTGATGGCTTGCATGAGGATTTGAACAGAGTGAAGAAGAAGCCCTACCTGGAGCTGAAGGATGCCAATGGCAGACCTGACTCGGTATGGTGCCCTTGAGGACAGGGCAGGTGCTGCTTCCAGGGCGTTTGGTTGGGTTCTGGGACCCTTCCTGGCCTTCCTGCTCACAGGCCACACAAAATCCTTCCTACAGAGCAGTGTCCCTGGCACAGGAGAACCTTGTCATGCCTTGTGACACTCTACCTAAATAAAGTAATTCTTTTATGAAGTTTACCTGATAGAGGCCCAGTTAAGTTTTCTGTGTTCAGTTTTCTTCCTGAGACTAAAAGTCTCATGCTAAGAGCAGCCTCTGATCACACTGAAGAGACAAATACCAGATGCTCTTTGGTAAGGAGTTTATAAGTTGCCCTGTGAAAGTCTTCAAGGGATTGTAATTTGTCTCCTTTTAGACTTTCTTTGTGAAATGTGGCCATCATTTTCCAAGAAGAAAAACCTCTCTCCTTTTTTTTGGAAGCTGTATCTGCAGTTGCCTTTCCAAAGCAGGAGGCAGCACTCCATTCCTCCTGAAGAGTGGAGCATATCTGGTTGTCCTGAAGAGCAGCATGTGACCCTGTCACTGTCCCCTCAGCTCCATTCATGCTTCTGGCATTGTGTGCACCAGGGAATACCTGATCAAACTCAGCTAAAACAGATAGATTAAATTTGACTTGATGCCAGGCCTTAATTTCACCGAGAAGAAATCCCAGTGTGTTAGGCTGGACATGCTGGTAGAGCCCCTCCCCTATGAAATTAACCTACCAGTATCAATTTTCCAAGTTTTCTTGGGTCCTGGTGCTTACCATAATGTAGAAGTCTTTGCAAGAAATAACTTCTAATATATTTTTTAAAATTATTTTTATAGGAGGTGGCAAAAGAGGCATGGGAGAATCATAGGCTGAGGAATGACTCCATCATTGTGGATATTTTTCATGGTCTTTTCAAGTCTACCCTTGTTTGTCCCAAATGCTCTAAAGTTTCTGTGACCTTTGATCCCTTCTGTTACTTAACTCTCCCGCTGCCCTTGAGGAGGGATCGTCTCATGGAAGTCACCCTGGTATATGCAGACCCACAGCGCAGACCTGTCCAGGTGAGGCGTGTTGAAGACACAAATTTCTTTAAGTCATCTGAATTCTTTTAGGTTTTAAAGTTGAGACTCTTAAAGTAATCTAAAGGACATTAATGTCCACCTTTGAGTGAGGTAGAATGAGTTTTTTAATGAAAAATCTGGGATGTGAAATCAAGTGACTTTGTAAAATCTTGGCTCATGAAACTAGGATCATGGTCAGCTGGAAGTGGTTTCCTGAGGTGAGATGACCTGTGTGGTGTGCTGCTCCCTGAAAGCAGCAATGTGCTTTTTACCTAATGTTACCTTGGAAAATGTAAAGATGTAAATATTGTGTCCTGGGGTGCACAGCATCACCAACCTGTCAAAGGAGGGGACTGTCCCACTCTGCTCTGCAGTAAAAAGACGTGACTCTAAGGGTGTGGAGGGGAAGCCTTATGATATCACTGGATTTGTTCAGCCTGGAGGAGACTGAGAGGAGAGACCTCGTGGTCTTCAGCAACCTCACAAAGGGAAGCGAAGGGGCAGGCACTGATCTGTCACTGTTGTGAGCAGTGACAGGAGCCAAGGGAATGGCCTGAAGCTGAGTCAGGGGAGGTTTAGGTTGGGTATCAGGAAAGGGTTCTTCACCCAGGGGGTGGTTGAGCACTGGAACAGACTCCCCAGGGCAGTGGTCACAGCACCAAGCCTGCCAGAGCTCATGGAATGTTTGAACAACGCGCTCAGGCCCATGGTGGGACTCTTTGGGTCTGCTGTGCAGGGCCAGGAGGTGGACTTGATGATCCTTGTGCGTCACCTCCAACTCAGCGTATTCTATGGTTCTGTGATGCAAAATGGGTGAGGCCTCTGAATTTCAAACACAACTGAAAAACAATTCTTGGGGAAAAAAAAAAAGACATGTTTGCTTTTTCAGCCTCCTCAATAGACTTGTTTTAAATTTGCCCTCCACTTCATTTTCAAATGGACACACACATCCCTAAAGGAGCCTTGTGCTTGCCACACATCAGAGAAGCACAAGCTGGGGCACCCAAGCAGAGTGACTGGATGTCCTGATGCAGTTTTGGAGGAACTGGTTGGCAGTGTTTCCATGTCTGTCAAGATTTTTGCCTTGACCTTTAGCAGCAGTGAAGAGAATGGCTCTAAGATGTTTTTTATCATAGAAAGAAACAGCAATTTTATGTTCTGAGCAAGTTGCTGTGTCTGGTGATTATTTTTTTTTCTGGGTTTTACTACTGCTGAGCCTGATCACAGCAGAAGGCCAGCTGTTCAAGGCTTTCATTCCCTCCAAATCCCTGCTTTGTAAGGTAAAGCTGAGATCCAGAAGACCTTGAAGTGTGTGGTTATGACCTTAACTTCAGCAGAACTCCTATAAATTAAAGATCTAAGAGTTTTAAGATTTTATTTCCATTTTCTTGCTCTCTGCCTTGCAATGGGTTTATTTTGCCTGCTGTAAGCATAATGTTATCTTTGTTTCTAGTACCGGGTTGTGGTGCCAATGATGGGGGCCATCTCGGATCTGTGTGAATCACTTTCCAAACTCTCTGGTGTTCCTGCAGAAAATGTAAGGATAAATGCAGACAGTAATTTTGATAAATGTTTGTTCTTCTTGAAGCATTTTGGTGGCCTAGCTTTTGTGTGGGTGGTAAGCTGAACTGAATGGGCTAGTGACAAAACTGTAACAAGTTAAAATGCTGTTCTTTGCTCTTAAAACTAAAAAGATGCATGAAAGAGTCTGTTTATTCTGATAGTTCCGTTGCACTAGAGAGGTTTAAGAGAAGGGACAGAAAAGTAAAGTTCAACTGATGTTGGTGTGCTGACAATTGTGATAGAGATTGGAATAAACTGTTGCTTGAATTTAAAGGTAGCTTGCCTACATTTATGTGAGCTTTTACTATAATCACTTTACAAATATCACTTGCTGTCCTAGATGGTGGTGGCAGACGTGTATAATCACCGATTCCACAAAATCTTCCAAACGGACGAAGGTTTAAATCATATCATGCCAAAAGACGACATCTTTGTGTGAGTAAACTGGGCAAATGCCACATGTGAACAATACTGCAAAGCATTTTTTTTGGTTGCAGGTTCTAAAACCCGATCCCTGTCCCCTCCCAAAACCTAAGCCTTCTGGTAGACCCTTTGCATGACTCAGCAGTAATGCAGCACTGCTTGTACCAGCAGATCAGCATGTGCAGTGTTCAGTAGGAATTTTTCTAACACAGGACGTCATGGCCCTTGGGTCATAATGAACTTTTAGTTTGGTCTGTGTTATGCAGTTTTGAACTTCCTACAAGCCTCTTTCAGACATAATTATGTCTGGATTACAGTTATGCTCTCACTGACATTTTTAGTTTCGCTCAAGCTTGTTGTTCTTTTATTTTCCAAGTCAGCCAAAAGCCTTGGGCTGTTACTGGGATAGTATGAAGTCTAAGCTATTGTACTCTGCCTTTCCAAAATCCATCATAGCTGTTAGAGCACCATGACTGGGGGTTCTTTATAGACTCTTGACTGGTGCTAAACTGTTTATATCTAAACTGTGGCTGTGAGGGACTTCAGCAATGCTGAGGGTTTGGTTGTGCTTGATGTTCTACATGTGTGTGGTGGGTGAGATATTTCCAGTCACCTCTGAAATCTGGTGAGATGAGGAGAGCAAAAGTCATGTTCCTCTATTGTAGCTGCAATGTGAGAACATTCCAGTGCAAGGATATTGCTGCCATGAATTTGTTGGATGTGTGTGAAGACCTGCACTGACATCCTCTGGTGCTGTGTGAACCTTTCACTGGGTGGGATGCTGGGACATACTGGTGCTCTTCTGTCATGCTGTCTGTTGTGACCTTATTGCTGAGATGTAATGAAGGAGTTCTGTAAAAGTTTTTGTCACAGTTGTCTTCAGCTGGGTGACCAGTTAGGATGCCTGGGAAGGACATTTGGCTTCTGTGAAATGTGTTTGGGATGGTGTTGTAGAGTGTTAGTTTGTAAGTCTGTCTGTTTCTGCAGAAAGTAAAACATTTTAAAAATAAGAAGCATGAAGTTACAGTGGTAATTGCAAAAAAGCCCTGCTTTCATACAGGCATAACATGTAAATCTCTCCACAGAAATCAGGTGTGCTCTGCGGTGTGGGGCAAGCATCGGCTAAACTGCAGCTCCAAGTGTGTTTTCCTTTGCAATTGCCACTTCCTTTTATGTGCAGGGCAACTGTAAATGAGGTGCTGCTGTGAGTCACTGTGAGTGAACTGACCTGGGTTAAAAATAGCCTTCCAAGGAAGAGGAGAGGTAGCAGGAGGAAGTTTTGCAAATCCTGTTTTTCCATGTAAACCCTCCAAGATCTTTCCAGCATTGAGGAGCAAGAGCAAGCAGCCAGGCACAGGGCAAGAAATAGGAAAAAGCTGCTCATAGGAAGTCCCTTTAATAGGTAATGCTGCCAGGAAAAAGATATGTAAAGTAATATTCTAACTACAGCTAAAAACCAGCATTCTTTTATTGAAAGGAAGCCTTGTTTCAAAAAATCAGCGGAGAAACAAACACTTGTTCATAAAGAGGAAAAATTCTTTAAAGGCAAGTGCATGATAACTTCTAGTGTGGACAATCTACCTGCCTTGGTTATAAAAAGTTAGGTGTTCTAAGATTCAATTAAATCATTCAAGAAATGGTAATGGTAGTGTGAAGGTTCTTGAATTCCATTTTGCTTCCATCTATTATTTTTTTGTCCTGCTGGCTTCAAAACCTGTTTTCCATTAAGGGATGTACTTGTAGTCATGGATGTACATCTCTGCCTTCTGCTTCTTCCAGGAAGGATGATTTTACAGTTAAAGAGGAACTTGGCAAGTGCTGCTGAAGCTGTTGTGTTTCTGGCAGAAGTTATGGACAGGGATGTGGCAGGTCAGGTTTCTGCCCTCCTGCAGGTGCTGTGTGGTCTGTGGCTGGGGAATGTGGCCTCTGGTTTGTTCAGACTGCTGCTGCCAATAACTTCAGGAGTTTCTGATACCTCAGCAACTTAACTTCTTAGATTACTGCAAATACCTTGCTGTTTATTAAACAGGAATAAAAAACATTAAAAAAAATTAAGTCTTTCAGAACCTTCCACCTTTCAAGAACAAGCATGTTTCCACTTGAAATGTTGAGAAACATTTTATTTCCCCAATGTCAAGAAGTGTTACTTACTAAAAAGCATTTTTTTCTTCTTAAAGCAAGTTCTTTAGAGAAGTGATAGGAAAAGACTTGCTGCTTATGACTTGAAGGATGCTCTGTGTGCCTGCACAGTCCATGAAATGTTCAGCTTGGAAAATGTGCTCCTGTACTGGAGCTGTGGATGTATCACTGGTTACACGGAGTGATGCGTCTCTCTCCTGTTCCTGAAAGAAAACTGCCTTTGTATCATTTAATGAAGGGGAACAGATGCCTTTTATTAGAAAGCACAACAGTATAGGGTTTTACAGTCACAGTATTTTCACCCAAAATTCACTACTGAAATAAATAACCTAAAAAAGACTCAATAAACCATGGTAGCTCATCAAACATTTGTTTGTGCTACATTTATACTGGATATTGCCACAAGAGAAACTCTTAAGAACACTCTCTAGAGTGTTGGGCTGACAAGATAGCAATTGCTTTTTGAGAGAGGAAGAATCCTTCTGGAAGCTGCTTGCCTTTTTTGAAAACCTGAATTTTTCCTAAGATTTGTTTTAATCACTTAATGGCCTTGTGTGGTAAGACTAAAACATACCAGCTTCTAGTCTAGAAAAACAGAAGTTACAGAACAGATGAGCCTTTTAATAGCATTGTTTATGTTATTAATCAAATAGGGAAGCTGCATCATTTCAGGGTATTGGGCTCAATGTAGCAAAGCCAAGTGAGAGCTATGTCAGCTGTCAGGTGGGAAAAACAAAGTGGAGAGGGATTATCTGGTAGTCCTGGCACCTTTTGCAGGGTATAATCTTAGATACTAAATGTTAACCTAGATGTGTTTCAAGCTGACATAAAATGCAGCCTGGAACGTGACTGAGTACCATTAGTTAATTTTTTTTATTCAAGTAAAAGATGTTTTCTAGAATCAAAGTATTTGATAGTCTCTTGTATTTAAATGATTTGATAGTCTGTTGTATTTAAATATACTCACTTCCTCATACTAGCTGTCTCATGTACTTGAACTCTTTCCTAAGTCATGTTTTATTGATCCTGTCCCTTTTGTATACTCATCATGTGCTCTTATTTCCCAGTAATGTCCAGTGGCAAGACTTTCCCATGGGAAAACTAATGTTTACGTCTCACTCCTTGTTTTAAGTAGTTGCAGTTAGATGCTAAGTTTCTTTCCCTTTGTTATAAAACAAAGGGAAAAGTATTCAAAACAGAGCTAAATCAGTACAGCATATTCAGAAATAGATATTTCTCATGTATATTTTCCCAAAACTTGTGTGCGTTCCCCAAACTTATATTTTGAAATTATAGATGGCTCAGTGGGTCCTATTGATTTTTGAGGTCTTTTTCCTGAAGGATTTTGTTGCCTAGTCTTTGAATTGGTGTGAGCTCACAGGCCTTTTCTTTTGTTCCTGCTGATAGCCACACTGAGTGAATTCTGAGAGAAGCTGTGATAAACTGAAGGCCACACCCTTCTGTTTCAATAATCTTTTTAAAGGTGTAACAGTTTCCTCACCTGAAAAGCACTGCTCCCTTCCACTGGCAGAAGCAAAGCAAGGTTGTTTTAGTAATTGTCTGTGGTTGGTTGTTGGACTCTGAGAATCCAAAGCATGAGTGGGTAATAGCAGGGCAGTACAAAGCCCCTGGGCTCTGAGTTCATGAGCAGTGCCATCCAATTGTTCCATTGTTCCTTTGTTCCTTTGTTCCTTGCTCTCATTGTCCCTCTCTAAACACAACATTACTCAGAGTCCAGCAGATCTTCCACCTGTGATCACCTCTGTGGCTGTCTCCTGTAACAGAAATCAGTTGTCTCAGTGGTTCTGAAGCTTTAGGATCTGGTTGTATCTTAAACTGGCAGTTCCTGCCTTCTGTACATTTCTTAGCATCATCTTAAGTTGTCTCAGGATTGAAAAATTTAAATATAAATGTCAGTCTCTTACAGTGTTTCTGCAGGTTTGCTTTGCTGAGAGCAGTAGCCAAGCCTGCCTGTAACCCCAAAACCCCTGTGGTTTGACAGATTTGATTGTATTGTGCACTGGCCAGCTGGCAACACACATCTCAATTCAAAATTCGAAAACTGTAACACTGCAGGAGATCTGTGCTCCAGCAGGGCTGGGATTTAAAAAAAAAAATTGAAGTCAATACTTTTGTACTGGTGTCTTGCTTTTGACACCAATGTCTGTTTAGTCTCAACTTTCAATTTGGGCCTCTGTTGGTTTGTTACTGAGCAGATCATGGATTTCCCTGAAATGCTTGGGTTGGAAATGTCACCGAGCAGGAACTCTCACAGCACATTGCAGCAGGAATAGAGCAGCTGGAATGGGCCTTGGCTTTTCTGAGCATTTGCTTGACAGAGGACATGGTGTGCAGACACAGATACTGTAGTCCAGACTGTGCTGTTGGTGAAATTTAGGAAATGTGCAGTATGTGGGATGTATGGAATATTGAGCTTACACCTTTTATGGGTTATTTCAGTGGCAGAAAAAACCTGGGGTTTTTCCTGTTTTCCCTGTAGGGTTATGAGGGAAGACACATTCAGCCTTCTGGTTTTTGCAGGGCATCTTGGACATCTTGGGATGTGTATTGTGAATTTCAGTGTGCCACTAAAGTGGTGGAGAATGCTGAATCTAGGGGAGCAAGGAAGGGGGCAAGAATTGGACTCCATTTGGAACTTAAGCTGAATGGATTGCAATATGGAAAACAAAGATGTGCTCTGGATGTCTAAGATTTTCCCTCTGAGCTGCTCAGTTTCTGGCTCATCAGTTCTTCTGGTGTATTATCTTACCTGTTGTTCTCTCTGACAGTAAACCTCAAAAAGAAGTGCAAATACCACTGGGCTTCTTGATATTTAGGTGACTTGAACTTTGAAGTGCATCCCAAAATGAACCTGGCACCTTTACACGAGAGGACAAAACTATACATTTTCCTCTCCAAGTCAACTGAATGGGAAGGAGAATTCGGGAATTTTGAAAATTCTCCAAGCCTGTTCTTTCACAAGGCTTTGCACTCATCTCTTTCTCACCTTGACAGGCTTGGAACTGTCAATGTAACCCTGGTGCAAGTTGTGTTAATATTTAGCATCAGAGAAGAGCTGAGGTGCAGAAGTAGAGGGGTTTGGCAGAAGCCTTGAAACAAGATCACTTGACCTGACATACAGGGGCAGTGCAGCCAGAGAATGGTGGGAGCATCCCACTTCTCAGTGTGTTGGAAAGGATTCTCTCCAAGCATGTTGTGCTGTGGAAGAACAGGGAGGTCTGTGGCAAATGATCAGAAATCACTCCTGGTGAAGGTGGTCTGCAAATCAATTTGATGACAGCAGTTCAGTGTTTGTGCTGAATGCTCTCATTGCCCAGGCTAAGCAGAGCTCAGCATTCAGCACACGACCCAAACACTTGCTATTTCTTTTCCTCAGGTTCTGGGAAGCCAAGCCCCACTAGGACCTCCGGCTCCCGCTCCAGTGTAACACCCACACATGCACCATGCTGGTGATGTCCCATCACCAGGGATCCTGCTGGAGCTTGGAGCCGGCCTACAAGGGCTCAGGTAAGTACCACATGAAAACAAACTCCACAGCCCATTTCAAGGGTGTTGCTCTTTGTATTTCTTCGTAGTTCTTAGGAACTAAGAAGAAAAATGTTCTGATGCATAAACTGGATACCCCTGTTCTCTTAGCCTGGCTAATGGGGCATATTATATAGTGTATTTTTTATTTTGGTAGAAGTTTCACAAATTGATTTGCAGGTCACCTTTAACCTATAAAAGTGTGCATATTTGAATAGGATCAATTCAGCTTGCCATACATGCCGTGTTTTCCACCTTCTCTTACAACATGCTGTGTATTTCATTTAGATGAGTTCTTGGTCTTGAAAAACATCACTGGCTGCAGAGATGTCGGGTTTGTTAATGTGATTGAGGCTACAGCAATTATTGAACTGAGTTAATGAGGTCAGCAGACCAGCTAGTCCAGTAGTTTTATATGAAACATTTGAGATCTTGTAGCAGACTGATCTATGAAGTTTGTTCTCACTTGCTAGAATTGGGGCTTTTTTGTTTGAAATGAGGATTTGCGTCCTTTCCAAAATGAACTTGTATTTATGTAAGCCTTGTGTAAACTTCCTGTGTGAATTCCCTCATCGTTTTTAATCTCATTCCTCTGCAAGACTGGCAAAATCCTTTGACCAGGTTCTACAGGTTTCTTATCCATTGTCTAAGAAAGTTGCATTTTCAGTCTCTTATCTCTTAGTTTACTTATTTGTGTGTGTTGCGGTATTATGAAAGAAACTAAACAGATTAGGAGTATCTCCACTTTCTAGAAGAGATCAGAATATGTGCAGCAGTGTCTCCCAGTTTTTTTTCCAGTCCTGTGTTTTCTTATTGTCTGCTTTTGACCCTGTTGTGGTTTCTCAGCGGCATCTCTGGGTTGGTGTGCAGTGGTAACCCCCTTCAGGCAGATCTGTTTGGCAGCTTCTGCAGTGGCATTTTTTCTTGCTCTTCTCCATTCTCTTTCAAAATAGACTTCTTGGCTGTTGCTTGGTAGATGGACTTGTGATCCACATAGTGTTTGCAGCTGGAGTTAATGTCACAGATCCCAGCACCTGTGAGGGAATGTTTCAGTAACATACAACCTATGTTAGCCTGGTGTTTAGCTCAGAGTACTTTTTCCTTTCAGTGTCCTTTCATGTAGCTCTGGTCTTTCACAGCTTTCCATCCTTCTGTGCACTTGATTAATTTCATTGTGCAAAGGAACAAAAGTTACTTAATTGTTCACTGCCTCCTTTTTGAATTGAAACCACAGACCTGAACCTTCACAATGCTGATAAAGACTGGTCAAGTCCTACCCTATTGCTTAGCAGTTTTCAGACACTTTTCTGAGTTGTCATGAATTATAAAGGCAACCAGCCAGTATCTGGCAGTGTGGTAGCAGCTGAGCAAATATTTCTGACTTCTAAAATCATGTTGTGTAGTCTGGAGTAGCATCATCTTCATATTCTATTATTTCAGTTAAGCTGTAACATACAGAATTATGGGGTATCGTCCAGCAATTCCCATTATCAGCTCTACAGCCTTCCTTACACTGTACATAAAGTACTTTGGTTTTGGTTCTTTTTTTCAAGGGATAGGTGTTGCTCAGGAGACAATAAAAATGACAGATACTGCCTCTGGTATGTCTGCTTTTAGTACTAGTGTGTAAAAAGGCTGAGGTGGAGTGGGTAGAGGGGCACTTGAGTAACCAGATGTGTTAGGTTGTGGTGAGAAGTGTGTGAGATGCCCTCTGCAGTGTTATGGGGTGCTGCATGCTGGCTGTTTGTGATGGGTGACCCCTGCCTGTGGGAATAGCCTTTTATTTCTGTTTCATGTGTTCCGTCTCATGGGCAGGACTTCGTTCAGGTGCATGAGGGTGGAGTGTAAATGGGGCTTTGTTAATTGCTGCTTGCAGAGCAGAGTGTAGGTGATGTGAGAGGAGTCACAGGAGTGTCACGCACTGATCTGTGTTACAGAAGTCCTGGTTAAGGGTCTCATAGGACGTGGCATTAATCACAGATTATATTCTGGGACTGAGTATGGCCTTCTGTTGTTTAAACAGTACTAAATGAAATAATTCACCTCTCTGTTGTGCTGTTTCTCAGGAAGCCTTAGGAGGTGTGAACTGTATGCAGTGCTGGTGCCCAGCTGAATAGCATTGACAGCCTAGAAAACCTCAACAGCTGTTGGCATTGGACTCTGTGATGCTGACTCTGAGCTCCTGTGTTCTTGGTGGGCTGGGACTCTCTGGAAGGATGTTTTCCTTCATGTACTAGTCCTGACTCAGTCCAAGCCCCAAGCTGGGATACTTTTTTGTTTTAAGTAGGATGAAGCAGAATTACAGCTCTGAAATTTGCTGTCCTCCCTGCTCTCAACACAGGAATAAAAAAATGTTTCTCAGCTCTTGAGAGAAGGGAAGTGGCTTGTCTAATGTAAGAGAATTGTTAGGAGTTTGGTGCATTCAGAGATGTGATTGTGGTATTGGACATCATGTGTAGTGACATCTTTCACGAAATCTTCCTTTCTCTTTCAGTTTTAAGATAAATCTGGGACAGGTGACTCACCAAATTAAAGAGCAGTGTGACTTGGCATTCCTGAAAATGAATCTTTTGTAATGAATAGGCCCGAAGCAAACAGTGTGATAGTGTTGGACCACGTGGTTTCTTTTGCCTCTGACAGCTGCAAATGCCTCATTTGCTGTTTCACCCAGAGCATGAGCTGTGTCTCAGTCTCCTCACTGTTCTCCCAGGCTGTTTGTTGTCTTGCAGAATTTTTCTTGTTTACTGTCCTTGGATTTTTCTGTGAAGCAGGTGTTCCCAGACTCGTGGTTTTATGAAACATTAGCTGCTCAGTGATGTGAGCTCAGGCCATAAAACTGTTTGAGAGGCTGGGAGAATGGAAGACCCAAGGTATCAAGAGGATTTCATTCTCCAGGGGGAACAAACACTGTCAGAGGGATTTCAAAGTACATTTAGTGTTTTTCACTGGTTGAAGCACTGTGCAGTTGTCAGGGTGGTGTCGTGGGAGGTGATTGGTAATAGAGGTTTGAATTAGGAATAAGGACAGAGGGAAGGTGGCCGTTGAGTGGGTTGCAGGTGTGTGTCCTGTGCCTCTGTGAGCTATGGGGAATGTTCAGGAAGCTGCTGTGTAGCATGAGGACAGCACAACCCTTTTGTACCTGTTGGAGAGACTTGCTGGACTGAGTTCATATTGGTCCTACCTGCTGTGCTTCCTGGCAGTGGAAATAACCTGTGGAAATACCTGTCTTTCAAACAGGTATGAAGTTTGCAAGCCAAGTGAGGATGGCTCGGAGTGTGTTACTCTCTCCATTTACTTTCGGGAAAAGACAATGAGGCAATCCAGCAATACTTCAGGGACTGTGCTCTTTGGGCAGCCACTGTTAATATCTGTGCCCAAACACAAGCTCACCGTGGATCACCTGTACAGTGTGGTTTTGGAGCAGATCAGGTAAGTCATGGCTGCACCTTTGAATCCTGTGCCAAGCTCTAGAGGTCACTTATTCAATTACATTGTAATAGGATTACTGAATCCTTATTAACAGGGAGAATTTCCCTTGATTTGTGTGGGATGTATAAACCAGGATTTGCACTGCATTAGTGTCTGGAGGCCCCAGGGACATTTCAAGGTCCTGTTTTTTTGGGCTTTGTAACAGATATTGCTGGCTCAGCCTTGCAAAAGGAGTCATGAGCAGAACTCAGGGCATGTTTTCAGGGCTCACAGAAGGGGCCACCATAATTTACTTTTGCCTTTTCAATATAAAGCCAATGAAACTTGGAACAAGCAGTGAGAGCAGAGACTTAGGGAATTGTTTAACTCATTCTGACGGCTCTTGGTGCTGTCATGTAAATGCAAATGGTGCTGCACAGGATGGGTTCTGGTTTGCTGGGGGCATTGGGCAGCAAGAGTTGATGGTAGGGGGGCATGCTGCTGTTCTGATGCAGAGCTGCAGTGTGGTTGTGTGGTAAATGTCTGCCTTCTCTTCAGCCGCTATGTGAAACTCCCTCTGGCAGAAGAGTACTCCCCACCCTGCCCAGACAGAGGAACCTGCAATGGCTCCAATGGTGTGGTTGAAGGTAAAGCCCTTTCAAAATGTGCTGGAAGCTTTTCAGAACTTTAAGCTTTCTAACAACATTTGGTTTGTGCTGTGTGTGTTTGGCTTAATCTCTAGCAGGCTGTTTCTCCCCCGTGGTTAAACCACGCTGTGTGCTGGACATCTGCGTGGTACAGGGAGAATCTTGTAGACCATTTCCTTCCTAGGGAGATCAGATGTGCAGCAGCAGCAGCTGGAGAACAAGGTGTGATGTGCATTGATCCTGACCAGTGTTAGGGAAGTCCTTGCTTGCTTGGGGTGTTCAGGTGCCTCCCTCCAGAGGCAGCTCTTCCTGATATGCCCTTTGGTGATGAAAACAGGCCTGTTAGGTCACAAAGACAGACTGTGGAGAAATTTTTCTTTTGGAGGATATAGAATCACAGTCTCATTCCTAGGCCAGATGCTCACTAGGAAGCTTTTAATACTGATGGCAAATGTGTGTTTCCCTTTCCTGTTTGAAACGATTCACTTGTGTTGCCATGAGGGTAACAGCTGGAATAAGTTAAATGGGGAAAAACTGTCCATTTGCCCCTAAGAATGGAAATAACTTTCCTGGCAACTTACCTATTCCTTCCTGTGAAGACACCCAGCTGCAGCCTTGCTGATCCTCTCTTGGGGACACTTCTCAGGGTGTGCTGTCAGAAGGTGTCATTGTTAACCAACTGCAAACTGGGCACTCTCCATCATGCCTGATTCTAGGACATAAAATCCAGCACATGGCGTGGCATCTCCTAAAGGGAAAAATACAGCTTCAGATGGGGTGGTTGGCAAGCAGAGGTTTCTTTTTCTGTGAGCCTTTTCATTGCTTTCCATGTAACTGGTGTGTGTTGTACAGGCTGATGCAAACAGCTGTCCATGGGAGGTGTCAGGCTAAACTTTCACTGAAATCCTGTAATATTGTCCTTGTTTGAAATTTTTTTCCAGGTGACATTGAAGAGATGGAGCATCAGGATGGCGGAGAGGAAGGCAAGGAAAAGCTGACAGAAGTTGATCCCTGCCACTCTGAGGGTTGTATGCAAGTGGAGTCAGCAAGAGACCTGCAGCCTTGCAAGAAACAGCATTTCACTTTTAGCCTTGTGAATTCCTCTGGGACCTCGGAGATAAACTCCATTGTTGAAGGAAAAATCTTAAAACTGAATGGTAATTATTTTCTTGCAGTTTTTTATTTTCTTCCTTCTTTTTACACTTGTGCAATAAATGTTTCTTCTTTCTTGTAGCTTTCTCTGCAGTTGCTATTGACTGGGATTCTGAGACACGGAGGCTGCTTTATGATGAACAGGAAGCACAGGTTGTAGTGTGCTCTTTTCATAAGTAATCTGTGTGTCAACTTGCATGGTATTTAAAAGTTCTGTTGAGTTATCTTTTGTAACAGAATAAGCTATTTTTACTATCTTCATAAAAACTCTAAACCCAAGTGAGGACATATATTTTCTCTTATGGACTATTTAGCACAAGAAAGGAGTGATTGGAAGCTGGAGATGATTGTCTGGGTGGGGAAGGAGGTGTAAAAATAGGCTGGGTGGGGAAAGTGAGAATGTAATTTCTTGATGTCAGGGATTACAGAGTACAGGGAATTGAATAAAGCACCCATCTCTTTCACTAGGCATTTGAAAAACATGGAAGCATGCTACAACCACAGAAGAAGAAGGCTGTAGTAGCCCTCAGAGACTGCATAGAGCTCTTCACTACTATGGAAACACTTGGTGAACATGACCCGTGGTAAGAACCTCTGTGCCTGCCATATTTACCATAAAATGCCATAACTGTTTGAATTTACGTGATTTATAATGGGATTCTTATCCTTTCCAGGTCTGTCCTTTTGTCCTCATCTTTGAGAAGTCTGTCAGATCTGTATTAAGTCATTGACTCAATAGGCAGTGGACATGGGTTACTAAAAGTATTTGCTTCCTGCCTATATTTAAGGAAAAAAGTGTCATTGGGAATGTAGCTTCCAACGATCAGGCTATTTTTAAAAGTTAATTTTTGTACAATGTGCAGTTACTTGCCATAGGACATTTTGCCTGTAAAGTGAAAGGAAGCTGGAGTTTGGAATTCTCTGAGGCAGCGTGTTGACCTGCATATTCCACAGGCAGTGTGCCTTCTGTAAGGCAGGGACTGTGCTTGTGCTAGTGAGGCATCTTTAATGGAAGGCCAGAAGCTTTTCTTTTAATGCAGTTATTAATTTCATTGTTGCTCCTTCCTCAGGTACTGCCCTAACTGTAAGAAACATCAACAGGCCACGAAGAAGTTTGACTTGTGGTCTTTGCCCAGGATTTTGGTGGTACATTTAAAACGCTTCTCATACAGCAGATACTGGAGGGATAAACTTGACACTGTTGTGGAATTCCCCATCAGGTAGGATTCTTCCCTCAAGCTAGGAAGAGTTTGGAGAACTTGGTCAAGAAAAATGTACTTCTGATGTTTCTGTTGGGTGGGCTTGTTAAAGCTGTAACTGAACAGGCGTCTCTGGCTTTGAATGCTGGACAGCAGGCATGAATTGAGAGGGGAAGTTTCTTGGGGGGTGGTTTTTGTTAATGCTATTCAGCTTTATGCATCTCAAAGAGCATTAGTTACTAGCAGGTGCTGTTTCTTCTGAAATGAAGTTAAGCCCATGTGATTCAACCAAGAGAATTTCTTTAGCAATTTTAGCAACTTTTTTGGGCAGAGATGTACTGAGTATTGCACAAGTACAAGATGAAAGCCTGCCTTGTCCCTCTGCTTCTGCTTGCCAGCATCCTGCTGTGGGATGAAGCATATCCCTTACTATTCCTATCTCACTCTTCATGCCTACACAGGGACACTCCAAACTATGTTTTATTCAACACCTCCCTCTCAACCTTCTGGCAGTGCTTGGTGTATTTCTCAGGACCTGCCCTGTGTGGGAGGGGTAACGGGTCTGGTCTTCACACTAACAACACCTGGCCCCTGAGCAGCAGAGCAGCACTGCTGCTTCACTGGTGCCATGCTTCACTTCCTAAAAAGTGCTGGTTGCTGGTGTACTGATACTTCTGTGTTTCCTTCCAGGGGTTTGAACATGTCCGAGTTTGTCTGTGACCCGAGAGCAGGCTCATACGTGTATGACCTCATTGCAGTTTCCAATCACTATGGAGCCATGGGAGTGGGCCACTGTGAGTAACTGCTGCTGTGTCCTTTGTGTGCAAGAAAACATGGCCAGAGGGGGCATGGGAGGGCTCTGCATTGGGACACCTCCCTCACCAAAGGTGTCTAGTCCAAAATGCATCTGTGTTCTGTGTGCAGGTGAATATCATATTGGGATCCTGTTAGGATATGGAGGGCAGATAGGTAGCAGCACTTTGGCCTGAGGTCTGACTGATGTCTGTGGGACCCTGGTTAGTAGTCATTAGTTTGTGTGATGGTGTTCCCTGATTTGAGTGGAGTTGAGATTTTTTCAATGCTGAACCTGAAACAGTGAAAATGATCTTCTTATTGGAGAGTGCTGGGGCAGGTTGTCTTCAGTGTAATGCATCAGTTCAGTTCTAGGATGCAGCTCCTTGCCCTGCAGCATGCCAGAGGCCAGCCCCTTGTCCAGTGGGGACAGGACAGCATTCCCTCCATGGTGGTGAGACAAGCTCTGACAGGCAGCAGGCACCTCTAGGTCAGGAGAACAGAGCAGAGGCCATAGCTTGTCATGAAGCTGGTTTGATCCTTCTGCACTTTCTATCCTGAATTCTGTTTGCTGTAAGAGCAATATAAGACATTTCTTTTCCCTTTTCATTTTCCACTGTTCTAGGCTTTTTCTGAAACAAGCCAAAAATGTGTATTTTTGGGACCTCTAGGCTGCACAGCTTACAATAGAATGTCTCCACCTTTGCACTGACATAGCAGTGAAAATGTCATCCCATCAGGAGAAAAAACCCACTTTGTTGTATATTACAAGTCTGATACATGATGAGTCTGTGTTTTCTGTCACTGGTTTTGCTGCAGCATAGATCAAAAGTGTCTGTAGGTGAGTTCACTGTACCAGGTGTCTGTACAGATCTCAGGTGACACTTGTAGAACCACTCAGAAGCAATTTGCCATGAGAGGATGATGAACTCCTGTAGCTGAAGAAGCACATATTCTGAGTTTGGAGATCACAGTCACAGAAGTTTTGGGTGGAGGAGACTTTGAGGGACTTCGTCTTCCTTCTTGAGTGAGGACTCTTGCAAGCACTAGATCAGATCCATCAGCAGCAGAAAACTTCTCTTTCAAGTGAAAACTCAGAGTCTAAAACTGTGTGTTTGGGAAAGCTCTGACTCAAGGGCAGTGAACAAAGCCTATTACCTTTTTGTCTGAGTTTCTTTTCCCTGTATCTCAGCTGTCAGGGATAAGCCTGGTATGTTGAACCTGGTCCTAGACTAGCTGGGCCAGCTGGTGTGTTGTAGATGTTTATGTTGGTTAACTAGACTTGGGGTAGGCAATGCCAGAGCTGGCTCCTGGCCTCCCTTGGAGTCCTGAGTGTCCCAGGTGTGTTCCCTGCCAGCCTTCCCTGGAATGCTGAGTGCAGTTTCTCCCCCTGACAGACACTGCCTACGCAAAGAACAAAGTGAATGACAAGTGGTACTACTTTGATGACAGCAGCGTCTCAGTGGCTTCAGAAGACCAAATAGTGGTGAGTATTTGGCTTGAGACTGTTCCAGGTCCGTGCTGAAAGTGTGTCTCCTTGCTTTGGGCGTGACATTGCAGCCAAGCTGTGTGGATGGTTTCAGATGGGTTCTCTTTTTGTTTGGTAGACAAAGGCCGCGTATGTGCTGTTCTACCAGCGCCGGAACAGCGAGGAACACTCTGCCCCCTCTCCTCCCCAAGAAGAGTGTGATGGCATGGACACCAACTAAGCACCACCTCCAGCACTCGGCCACCATGGTAGTGGTTGCTCTTGTAAAGCAATGCCTGAGGCGCCTGAAAATTTTTCTTCCTTCTGTAGGGGTCAAGCAGAAAATCAAGCACTGAAGGATTCGGTGCTGGGGGTTGCAGAATAGCACTGAAGAGCCAGGAATAGGTGCTGACACTTGGGTATTTAGAGGCCAAAAATAATATATATTGGAGCTTCAATAAAGTTCTTTTTAAAATCTGGCTGAGCTGTGTGGCTAGAGGCAGGGGTTGGGGCTGTGGTTCTTGGGCTGAGGGTTGTAGCTGGGGTTGGGAGAGGACAGCCTGAGCTGGAGGCCAGGCACAGCTGAGCCTTGAAGGGGCCCGTGGAGGAGAATGGTGGGTACGATTCTGTGAATCGGCGTAGGGGCTTCCTGCCAGCTCTCTGGTGCTGCTGTTGGGCCCTGCCTGTGTCAGGGAGGCCTCCTGCACCCTTCCTGGAGCTCAGTTCAAATCTTTGTACATCTGGTCTGTTGCACTCTCTGCCATTGTACCTTGGTCCCCTGGCAAAGCAACCAGCTTGCTTGCATCCTTTCACTGATGCGTTTGAGGCTCTCCTGGGCAGTTTTGACTCAACATTTTTCATGTGAACACTGAATTCAGTGATGCAGGAATCTTGGCCAGAAGTGAATCATACCTGCCTATGGTGTGGCATATGTGCAGGCTGATCCCGATGGAGATGCAGGATACAGCTGTTCTGGCTCTTGTTCTTCTGCAGAGAAAATACCATCCATATCACTGATGATTTCTTGTCCTTTCCATCTCCTACACCCCTCACTTCCAGGCTGCTCTGTAAGCACTTTTCTGCTGCCAGCATTTCTCCTGTGGTTTGTGCAGTGACAGCATTTTTATCCTTTTTTGCTCATTTATGTCTCCAGCCAAGCTCAGCATTGTGTCCCCAGAGCTGTCACCTGTAAGGGTGACAGCCCAGTGCAATGGATTGTGTGAGTTCTCAGCCTTTTCTCTTGCAACTTTGGTTTTTTTTGACTGCTCTATCAGCCCTCCTCCACCCTTGAGTGCTGCCTTTATATCCTCACCTGATCACACTCTGTGGGGCTGCAGATGTGATGGTCCTGTCCCAGGTCCTGTTTGCCTCTGCTGTTCAATGGTTCTGCTCCATCCTTTTGTCACAATTGGCAAATGCTGTTCCCTCTGTCATCTTTTACTGACTGTGTTGCTTTTAGGACTCAAGTCCAGCTTTCTTCTTGAAAAGAGACACCTGTGAGTCTCAGTGGAGAACTGGTCTTCCATGTGAAAAAATTCCAGAGCCTTAGCCTATATTTTCTAGGGTAAGATCTGGCTCAAGGTAGTGAATCAAACAGGAGGGTTTTTCCTTCTTGGATCCAAGTGTGTTGGCAGAATGAAAGGCTGAGACTGGCTATCACTGTGCTTTTTGTTCCCCCTGGAATATGTGCTTGCAGCCACTGTGGCTTCAGTGCTGGCCACCACCTTCTCTTCGGGTGCTCAGCAGCACTCATCCATTTAACTCCAAACTTGCCAGCTCAGCTCCACCTTTCTGCAGCTCCGGGCAATGGGCCCTGTAGCAAATTGCAGTGTGCCTGTCCCTGCACTTTGGGAGGGCAGCACCAGGCAGCCCTGAGCCAGGGCACTGGGAAGTGATGGAGAGGAGAGAGCATGGTCTCTAGCCAGCATGCTACTGATGTGATTCTCCTTTGTGGAATTTTGCTTTTAAAACATTAAAATTCGAATTTTGAGGTCACAATTGCTTAGTTGCTTCGGCTGTTCTGTTTTATTTTTATTTTTGCAACTCTTAATATTGTATTTTTTTCCTTATTACTGAGGGGAGCATGCAAAAGGCAATTTTTAAGCTATAGCACTGCACTGAAATTACTCTAATCAGCGTTTTTTGTTTGTTTTACCCTGAAAGTAAGTCATGTGGGCATTCCAAAACGGGGAATAGAGGAAAGGCAGGACAGTAAAAGACCTTTTAAGAAGAGAAATCAATCTGAAGTAGCCTTTGTTCTCCTCCTTGCCTCCCTTCCTGTGCTGACACTGAGAAATGCATCCGTGGGGCTCAATCTCAGATGCTGAACAGACTCTGTTGTACTGCAGAACGAGTGGCCCAGCTCTGCTCTCTCTGCCTCTGAGCTGCTGGGCTTTGGCTGGTGTGTGTGTGCTGTAATACCAGACTGTTTTTTAGACTAGCACTTTGTAAGTGGCTGGCTCTGTTGTACAAAGAGGAAAATTAAAGAGTGGTTTGCACTGAAACTGGGTTCTGTTGTATTTTCAGCTTTCATTATGTGGCCTTGAGACTGCTGCTTGTGGGGATACCTGGTGCTCTAGGAGTAATTTGGGCTGGGGGAGAGTGAGTCCTGCAGAGCCAGTGGGGCTCTGGGAGAAAAATCAGCTGTTGAGGGCACAGCTCTGCACAGCTGAGTCTTCAGTTTGCTCCAGGGTTGCCTTTTCTCCCTGCAGTGCTGGGTTGCTGGTACCTGGTTCTCTGGCAAGGCTGTCTTTGCTTTTTTTGTGGCACTGGGCAGCCTCAGCTGTGGTTTCATCCTTCCTGAGTGGTCCTGGTCTTCCTTCTGTCCATTTTCTATCAGGGTTGCCTGTGACTGTACCACTGAGACAGGTGTCCTGCAGTCTCTGTAATTTCCTCCTCAAGGCAACCTGAACACGTTTGTGAGAGCAGGGTGGAAAAAGCTGAGGAGGTGCAAGGGGCTTGTGTGTGGGATTGTGCCAGTCTTGCAGGCCAAGGTGGGCTGTGAAGCCCTTGTGAGAAGGTTTGAAGTCTTCATGCCAGAATTACAGTGTAAGAGCAGAGAAGCTTGGTATCTCCTGAGAGTTAATGAGCCTTAATGTGAAAGAGCAGCTGCTGAGCTTTGCTGTGAAGGGCTGACCTCCAAAGCATGGTGTGAAACCCAGCCTGGGACAAAGGGAAAGCAAAGGGGCAGCTTCCCTGTTCACTGGGAAGATGATTTGGTGAGAAAACAGGCTGTGTCACAGTCCTGGCTCAGCTCCTGCTTTGAAGAGTATGTGCAGTTTCACCCTGAGAAAAAGCTGCTCAGAATAAAGAAGGGGGGAAAAACCCCAGCCACAGAGTATGGAAGAGCTTCTTTTTACAAAGCATTTCTCCAGGTTGGGACTGTTCTCCCTGGGGAAGAGGTCTGAGGAGCTCCTGCAGAAGGACACACCAAGAACAGCTGCTCCCTGTTCTCTACAGTGCAAGAAGATGGTCAGGTGGGCAGTTAAGAGCATTTCTTGTCCCCAGCTGGCCCAGTAAATAACAGTCAGGCACCCTTTGGCAACACCCTGCTGTGCACCTGGCAGGCAGGAGGGGCTGTGTGGGCACTCAGGTGCTTACAAATGGACTTGGGAAGGATAAACTAATGGGGAAATAGTGTGTGTGTCCTTGGGCAGGATTAAATTAATGGGAAAATCCTGTGTCCTTGGGCTCAAATCAAAGTGAGGGCACTGCAGTTCTGAACATGATGTTTTTCTTTTATTCTCAGCCTTGCTAAAATACATTATATAGTTTTAGATAATGGATTTCTTTTCAAATAACTTTTACAAGAAGAGACAAAAGCATACTCTCAAATTCAGAAGATGGAGGTCTGAAGTTCTTCCTTAAACATGCCTTCAAAATGGAGGTCTTTTGCCATGAGCTCTTCTTCTACATCTTCTAAGGCCCACTGATGATCTGTCAGTTCTAATGCTTCCCATTCTGTCTGCATTGGCAGTGAACAGAAGTAGAGAAGGAAAAGCAACATAGGATCAGTTAGACAAGAACTACGCAAAGCAGTGATTGCTTTAAAAACTGCAACAAACACTAATTTCTATGAAAAACCTGGCAATCCTGTCAAGTCTCTGAAATCAGTGGTTTACGCTTAATTAGATGTTAGTTGGTCAATACAAATTGCATCACAGAAATTAGAAACTTTATCTACTTTCTGCCAACCCTTTAACCTCCTGGAACAGTCCATTGGTTCTGTAACAGCCAGTTCTGTTCTGGTGGGTCAAGTGCTTTGCAGTGAGTTCATTCTTTAGTTCAGTTACTTGATAACAACAGGTAAGAGGCCAAAAATTTTGCAGCTGATCACAGAGTTGTGCACAAGGCCTGCAAAAACCCATGTCACATGATGCCCAGCAAGAGATTTGTATTTCTTGGCCAGAACACTTCTCCTGCAGCATGGACTTTTTCCCTTTTGTTTCTGCTGGAGCATGTAGTGGCTTTAGATCCCTGTGAGGCAGAAGTGCTGTGGAGAGCCAGTTCTGGGTGGAAGTGGAGCTAGTACTGGCTGGAATTGCACCTCAGTACTGACTGTGACAGAACAGCCACTGCTTCTGCACTGCTGCCAACTGCAGCCATCCTCTGCCCTGGCTGAGCCTCTGCTTGGGTGGCATGGGATTTCTTAACCAGGAAGGTTACTGAAAAGAAACTGCAGGAGCAGATCACCCCAGCTTCCCAGGCAGCAGCTAAACCTCTTGTACAGTACATAAAAACAGAAACCAGGTCTGTCCTTCCTGCATAAACCTGGGCTATGAAAGGCAGAGGCAGTCTAACAAGTAAGTGCCTATGGAAAGTGCTTTAGGAGAACTTCAGGACAGTCAAATCCTGATGGATTTCCCACTGAACTGACTCGCTTACTTGATTTTCTTACCCAAGTTCCATCAGGTGCCTGCTGGACTCATGCTCAGCTGCACTATTAACACAACTTTTGGAGAGCCAGCTTCTGCTTTGGAACTACGCCTCAAGGTAAAAAAAAAACAACCCTGCCTCAGCAAAAGCAGAGGATGGGACATAAATTCAGCTTTTGTACCAGGAATGACTGATCTGTCAGGTTTACTTCAGGGCTCTGCCAGACCCAGAGCAACTCCCACAGTCTTAATAAGCTGTCAGCTCTAATTTTAGGAACAGGAATCCAGAGAAATTCCCTTACTTGACACAGGGAGAGGATGAGTTACATGCAGCCTACAACCCTGCAGGTTCGCACAACAGGAATGCAGGTGGGAATACTGTACCTTAAATGCTTTGTTAGTATCTGCTGGCATGGCCATTGCTGCCCCTGTCATTTGTTCTTGCATCACCCTGGACTGATCTGCAGCTACAAATGAGAAATGAGAGGTTGATTTCTGTGTCATTAAACAGCACTCCCTGGAGCACAATGCTATTGGGAAGGTTTTTGTCTATAAATGAGAACATTGCAGCAACACCCAGCATACAATACTGCTGTGCCAGAAGGAGTCCTCACAAGACATCTTGCTCCCACCTGCTACATCTTAGCCAGATTTACATAAAATATGTAGAAAAATTGAAGAAAATAGTTTTCTACATTCCCAATGCACATCTGTCCTGCCCCACATCTAACATTAAGAAATCTTTGCAGTTTTCCTTAAAACCAATACTTGCTAGAAATAAAACAAGCCTGAGCACAAAACTTTTGCACACTGATTTGATGTAAAAGAAAGCATGGGCTAACAACCATGGTGCAGAAGATTTGGGTACTTGCTGCAAGTGATGTCAAACCTGGCCCATGGAGAGTAACCAACCTCAGAAACAAGAGAGGCAGTTGAGAGCTTTTCGGCTGGAAACTCAAAAATCTTTTCCCCAGCCTCCCTCTGATGATATCCCATGGAAGGAGAAGCCAGTTCCCAGAAATGACAAGTGCCTTACCATTATCTTGGCCCAGGATGAGAGTATAAATGCTTCTGAGTCCAAACACATTCAAGAAGTACCAGGAAGCAGAGCTCACCCTGACAAATCAGAACAAGCATGGCTGTTGTAAGTTCAAAGCTGGCTCATGACCTCATTCCAGCAGCACCCACAGACTGTCCAAGGGTTATTAACACATTCAACATTTTCCAAGTGGGAATTGGACCTTGCTTGCTGAGGACGGGGGCTTACCAGGAGGCATCTAAGGTGAGCAGCTCAATTCCCTGCTGCAACATCGGCTTGAAACGCAGCGTCAGAGGAAACGGGACCTTTGCTGCAGGATAAAGAAAGAAAAAAAAAAAAGCCAAATTTCACAAATTGACCCTGCATGACTGCAAAGCACAGGGCAAAGTGAGCAGGTAGTTCTTCTGTTACATCCAATGTAGTCTGAGTGCAACGTGCACAATAAAAAGTTAACTTGGATTTTTGAAAAAGCTGAAGTTCTGTATTCATTTGAATATGAAAAGACTTTCTGACACTTAATCAGATGAGCAAACCCTCACAAGTATTACTTCAGCGACTGTGAAAGGGAATGTTTCTTGTTAAAGAAACAGTTATCACATAAACAGTAAAGAAAAAAACCCCAGAACTATGAATTTAAGTAAGTATTTTTGATGTGTACACTCCACAGAGTAACCAATTCCCTGGACAGGCTCAGAGGAAAATCCACTGTATCAACCTGAAGTTTAGGCAGTTTTAATAAAATACTGGTTTTGTCACTACAGTTGTTGCTGAGTACATGAGCTATTTTCTGTGAGACCACAGTCAATACTCTGAAAACAATTTCCCCCCTTTGCAATGGGACAAACAAATCTGTGCAGTTCATGGAGTGAAGAGCAGCAATGCCACAAGCCAAATTTATGCTGCTTCTAACTGACTGCCCTCAGGTTGAGGAGCAAATCTCTGATGCAGCTCAGACCCTCCAGGTCATCTTCAGAAACACAGCCAAACCCATGTTATTGCAGACACTTACTTGTGACAAATCCTGAAAATGTCATGTTGATCCAGCCACCAATGAGGATCATAGGCAGAACATTGGTTACATTCCCTTTCATCATATCTGTCAGCATGGTAGGATCTGCAAATCACAGACCGGATGTGAAGCAGCAGCATATCACAGTAAGGGAAAACAAGTCATTACATGTCAGCTAATTTAATTAAGAAACTGCATGAGAGAACCTGTGAGTCCTATCCCAGTATCATTTTCCACTGTTGAAAATACTTCCATTTTCCACTGTTGGAAATGAGATGAACAGCCAGTGTGGTGGTGGCTGCTGCCACAGGGGTGTTGTGTTCTGTGCTCTGTCTGACCCCATCCCTTGCCCCAGATCTCTGATGTTGCCTGACTTCTCTGTGAGCTGATGTGGGTAGAAGAAGCACAACTAACTGTATATATTAGTTAAATTAAATCACTTTAGAGAAGATCCTGCAGGAGCTGGAGCAAAACCCTGGCAAAAGGAGAGGAGTGAGAGCAGGACTTCCCACTCCTGGCTACCCTGAGGAGGTCAGGTCTCCTGAGATGCCGCAAGCAGCTCAAGGCTGAAGTTGAGCAACATGAAGTGACCCAATGTGTTGTTACCCAAGAGAGGGATCTCACTCCCCCCCAGTACCCAGCTGAACAGTCCCACCCCCTCCCTGAGCTCCCTGCAAAGCTGATTCACCTTCCACCCTCAGCAGACACTGACAGGTTTTTCTACCTGGCTGCAGTTAGGGCACCTTAACATACCTGTCATGGGTGAAGGAGGCACTACCTTTCTTTTAGTTTTCTTAAAAAATCCATCCTCGGGGTTATTAAAAAAATATTTCCGGGACAGGAAAGACTGAAAACAGAAAAAGACATTGCCAACACCGTAAGAAGTGAAAGGACAGAAGCATTAATTCTTGTTCAGATGTTCAGACATCTCGTGAATTCTTTCACAACACACCTTTCTTGGATAAGTGCCTCGCTGCTCACGTGTTGTAAAGCTCCTAACATTTCCCTGCATCCAGAGTACCAGATCTCTGGCTTTTCAAAATTCTTAAAGTAATTATAAGAATTCTCTGAAGAAAACACCATGTTAATTAAAGAGCTTTTAGTGCTTTGTGCAGATTCTTTTTGCTGGTTGAGCAGCAATACTGATACATGGCACATTTTCACTCTCCCAGCTGACCTCTGGATTTCGCAAAATACACATTTGGTACCAACAGAACCAACATGAGCGAGGGATTTTTAGTCCAGCAAACATTTCAGCTGACATTGTATGACCACCTCGTTATCCCAAGCTTGAATACATCCCTGTGTGCTTGCTGGCAGATGTTAAACACGATGGTTTGAAGGCACCTCATGTCAGCACGCAGTTAAAACACCGAGCAGTGGCAGCTAACGTAAATGTCAGGGAACAGACAAACACAGCGGTCCTGTGTCCGAGATTCCTAAGAATCTGCACTCCTGGACAGGGGGCCAGGGCAGACCCGGCAGTGTCCGCCCCGCGGGCTCTCGTGGGCGCTGCTCCTCCCGCACCGTGTCCGGACACAGCCCCGCGCTTTGCGCTCCTTTGCCACTCATCCCCTTTGTACAGCCCCAGCTGCGCCGCTCCGCACCTGCTTTGGAATGTATTTCCCATTCTCCCGAAGGACTCTGCTCCGGATCAGGACTTGGCTGCAAGAGAGACACGCAGCGTTAGCGGGCCGGGCCAGGCCGGGGGAGCGGGGGCGGGCGGGGCGCGGCGGGCCCTGACCTGTCGGACACCTGCTCCTGCGTGAGGCGCTTGTCGCTCTGCAGCAGGATGGACACGTAGTGCCGGATCATGCCCACGAAGAAGGTGATGAAGACGATGGGCAGCACCACCCACAGCCGGATGTTGGAGTCCAGCAGCAGCTCGGGCTCGCTCATGGCGGCGCCGCCGCCTCGGGCCCGGCTCCGGCCGACACCGGGCCGCGGCCGCGCGCCCGCTTCCGCTTCCGGGAGCGGCTCTTCCGCCGCCGGCGGAAGCGCGTCAGCGCGCGCCGCTGGCGGGAAACTCGAGCGGCGGGAGCGGCGCGAGGGGACAGCGGGGTGGGACCGTGAGGAGACAGCGGCGTGAGACGGTGAGGGGACAGCGGGGTGAGGAGACAGCGGTGTGACCTAACCTGTCCTGCCCGGAGGGGACCGGAGGTGAGGTCGGCTCGGCTCGGCTCGGCTCAGTTGAGGTGGGCTCAGGTGAAGTGGGCTGGGCTGAGCTGAGGTGAAATGGCCGCCTCAGCACTCCCCGGCCTTTGGCAGCGGGTGCGATGGAGAGAGGCCTCTCCGGTGGTGGCGCAGCGCGTCTGGCTGGGCTGTCAGGCTGCACCTCGCACCCAGAACAGAGTCACAGCATTGTTAGGGCTGGAAGGGAGCTCTGGAGATCACCCAGTCCAACCCCTCTGCCAAGGCAGGGCCACCCAGAGCAGATGACGCAGGAGCGGTTCCCTGTGGGTTTGGAATGTCTGCAGAGAGGGAGACCGCACGCCTTCTCTGGGCGGCTGTTCCAGTGCTCTGCCATCCACAACATAAAGAAGTTTTTCCTCAACATGTAGAGGTGAAACTTCTTGTGTTTTAGTTTCGACCATTGCTCCTTATCCTGTCACTAGTTACCACTGAAGAAAGTCTGGCACCATCCTCTTGGCACCTGCCTTTCAGGTGTTTATACACCTAAAACAGCTGTGAAAGGCTCATTGCACTTTTCTATTTCAGCTGTTCCACTAACTCATTTTACTAGCCTCTGCCAAGCAGTTGAAATTTAGTGTGAGATGCTCACACATCATTTTTTAATAACCTCTAAGTTTTAAAGGTGAGCCGAGATTTATTTTTTCTTTTTAATCATTGCCACCTCCCAAAAGAGGACGGGTTAGGTGGAGGTTTGTGCTGACAGAGCTCATTTGCCATGATGGCTGGTTAGGGACATGAACAGGGTCAGTTAATGTGGTTGGACTCATGAACACTCATCTTTGAATGAGTGAATCCTTTGTTGCTTTGTTCAGGCATGTGGAGAGGGTCTTGAGTTTAGCTCAGTGGATACAATCAGAGTCCTCATAATTGCTCGCTTTAATTTGCCTTTTAATTTGCCCGGTGTCTGAAGGAAAGGCCAAGCCTTGTTTTATGAGGAACTGAATTTTAGAAAAAGTGATGTGTTGCGCTATTTAAATATGACAAGCTCTAAAATTTCAACCTGCACAGCAGAAAAATGTGGTGTGATACTGGTTACCCAGGCAATCTGTCTTTCTTTGAGCACTCTCAGTTTCTGTCTCATCCCCTTTTGCTATTCACTAATACATTCTAGACCTGCTTAAAAAAAGAGATGAATTAAACATTGTCTTTTTCTGCATTTTTTTAGGCAACAACAAAGGTTTTGTTACCATGGTTTCAAAAAGGAAATTGTCGAAAGTTGATGCTTCTGAAGAGAGCTGCAAGACAGACTTGCCAAGTAGGTGCTTGGGTATCATCTTACAGGGGTGGAGACCCTTTGATAGAGGCAGCAGCTCCCAGGCAGTTTTGATGATGCTGATTGTTAATTACTTTGTTGTTTTTTTATATATTTGATGTAGCATGTGTTATTTTCTCAGAAACTAAGAAGTCACGGATTTCTGACAAGGAAAATGCCTCTGCCCTCTATGGATTGGAGAATGAGGGAGTCTTTGAAGAGCTCCTTAGGACGTCAGGAGTTGTGCTGAAAGTTGGGGAGGGACAGAATGAAATAGGTAGGA
>VZTJ01003574.1:3287563-3321662 GCA_013397795.1 Orthonyx spaldingii
GAGGAGACAGCGGCGTGAGACGGTGAGGGGACAGCGGGGTGAGGAGACAGCGGTGTGACCTAACCTGTCCTGCCCGGAGGGGACCGGAGGTGAGCTCGGCTCGGCTCGGCTCAGATGAGGTGGGCTCAGGTGAAGTGGGCTGGGCTGAGCTGAGGTGAAATGGCCGCCTCAGCACTCCCCGGCCTTTGGCAGCGGGTGCGATGGAGAGAGGCCTCTCCGGTGGTGGCGCAGCGCGTCTGGCTGGGCTGTCAGGCTGCACCTCGCACCCAGAACAGAGTCACAGCATTGTTAGGGCTGGAAGGGAGCTCTGGAGATCACCCAGTCCAACCCCTCTGCCAAGGCAGGGCCACCCAGAGCAGATGACGCAGGAGCGGTTCCCTGTGGGTTTGGAATGTCTGCAGAGAGGGAGACCGCACGCCTTCTCTGGGCGGCTGTTCCAGTGCTCTGCCATCCACAACATAAAGAAGTTTTTCCTCAACATGTAGAGGTGAAACTTCTTGTGTTTTAGTTTCGACCATTGCTCCTTATCCTGTCACTAGTTACCACTGAAGAAAGTCTGGCACCATCCTCTTGGCACCTGCCTTTCAGGTGTTTATACACCTAAAACAGCTGTGAAAGGCTCATTGCACTTTTCTATTTCAGCTGTTCCACTAACTCATTTTACTAGCCTCTGCCAAGCAGTTGAAATTTAGTGTGAGATGCTCATACATCATTTTTTAATAACCTCTAAGTTTTAAAGGTGAGCCGAGATTTATTTTTTCTTTTTAATCATTGCCACCTCCCAAAAGAGGACGGGTTAGGTGGAGGTTTGTGCTGACAGAGCTCATTTGCCATGGTGGCTGGTTAGGGACATGAACAGGGTCAGTTAATGTGGTTGGACTCATGAACACTCATCTTTGAATGAGTGAATCCTTTGTTGCTTTGTTCAGGCATGTGGAGAGGGTCTTGAGTTTAGCTCAGTGGATACAATCAGAGTCCTCATAATTGCTCGCTTTAATTTGCCTTTTAATTTGCCCGGTGTCTGAAGGAAAGGCCAAGCCTTGTTTTATGAGGAACTGAATTTTAGAAAAAGTGATGTGTTGCGCTATTTAAATATGACAAGCTCTAAAATTTCAACCTGCACAGCAGAAAAATGTGGTGTGATACTGGTTACCCAGGCAATCTGTCTTTCTTTGAGCACTCTCAGTTTCTGTCTCATCCCCTTTTGCTATTCACTAATACATTCTAGACCTGCTTAAAAAAAGAGATGAATTAAACATTGTCTTTTTCTGCATTTTTTTAGGCAACAACAAAGGTTTTGTTACCATGGTTTCAAAAAGGAAATTGTCGAAAGTTGATGCTTCTGAAGAGAGCTGCAAGACAGACTTGCCAAGTAGGTGCTTGGGTATCATCTTACAGGGGTGGAGACCCTTTGATAGAGGCAGCAGCTCCCAGGCAGTTTTGATGATGCTGATTGTTAATTACTTTGTTGTTTTTTTATATATTTGATGTAGCATGTGTTATTTTCTCAGAAACTAAGAAGTCACGGATTTCTGACAAGGAAAATGCCTCTGCCCTCTATGGATTGGAGAATGAGGGAGTCTTTGAAGAGCTCCTTAGGACGTCAGGAGTTGTGCTGAAAGTTGGGGAGGGACAGAATGAAATAGGTAGGATTTGAACACCTGCTCTTTCTGCTTTTAGATCAATACCTTCAAGGATGGCTGGTACAAAGTAATGATGTGTTTTGCTTGCAGGACAAAAGTGCTTGAGCCAGCTGTTCCAAAATTCAAGCAAACCTTTATCTGACATCTTATTTGTTACATACCTTTTGGTCCTGCTGAATTCAGTGCATCACCTAGACTCATTATACCAGCTCTTTGGGCATGTACCTGTTAGGTCTAAAGACTTCTGAAAGATTATTGAAGGTATATAGAGTAATATAAGACTGCCTCTGTGATTACAGTATTGAATTGCAGAGGCAGGGACTCTGAAATGGGAAAAAAACCATGGCATTGTTGCCTTTCAGCTCAGACAAAGCCTTTGGGAACTCCTGCATTCAGCCTCTTCAATGCTACTGTCAGCCCTGACCAGAGAAGGCACAAATGCTGATTCCACTCAGGCTTTTGCCAACTGCACTTCTCAAAATAGAGCAGATGCAGAAATGTTGGTGCATGGGCTTGAGAGCTTGTACTTGGTGTAGCTGTTGTGATGTTGTATGGATGGAACTCTCATTCTTTATTTCCTTTCTAAACTTTCTCCTTAGCTGTTGATCAAATGGCTTTCCAGAAGAAGCTCTGCCTGGCCTTGGAGAAGCACCCCACTTACCCAGCTGTAAGTAACTTTGGCAGGAGCCACCTTTAAAGCTGTTTGCTGAGTAGCAAAAGATGCAAATGCTGCTGCCTGTCCCTGCTAGTCCCATACAGAAGTGTGCAGCACAGCACCTTATCTTGGATTTCTGTGGCCCAGATTTTCCAGTTCTCTCAGTGTTGCTGTTCCAGCCTTTTAGTGCCATTATCCTTCTGTCTGTGCCTTGTCAAAGTAATTTTCATTGTCAATATTATTCAATAGACAAAGACTCTTACAGAAGACAAATCACTTGCACAGTTTTCTGGTGGAAGTTGTGTGTGGTTTTGTGTTGGGTAGGAGCTGGCAGCATTAAAACTGCCACCATGTGGTGCTCCTCTCAAGTCAGCAAGTCCAGGGTGAAAGTCCTGAGGCCAATGGTTTGACTGCAAATGTTGTTTGGGTGCATCTCTTTTCACATTAAAGGTTGCTGGCTCAGCTGAGGAGGAAGAAAGGCAAAGCCTTTTTAAATCAAAGTAGAATGTGAGACACTTGCTTTAGAGCTACTTTGCAGAACAATCAGTGTTTCCTTCTGGAAATGATCTAGACTCGTGTTCATTTATTAGCCAGCATTCCTTCCATCACAGCTTCTGTGTGCAATTCCCTGGCTGCCTCGTCCTGTTTCTCATCACCTGCTTGCAAAATGCATCCCAAGGGACAGCAATTGGCTGGGGTGTCCCTTCAGGGTGGGTAACTTCTCTCTGCTTTGCAGGTTGTGAAGCAGTTCATCAGTGGCCTGGAATCTCACATCAAGGACAGGAACCAGTTCAAGAACTGCCTCCTGCCGTGCACTCCTGTACGGACTGAGGGGTCGAGGTAGAGAAAATGTGTTTTACCTTCCCCTTCAGTCAGAGCCAGTCTCTAGTTATGTCCTGTGACATTGCCCAGAGTAGGGAAGGGCTCCAGCTGATGCACACCAAGGCAGGATGGCTGGTGTAGTGCATTGCTGTTTAATAGCAGTGAGTTTAGAGTGTTACTTCACAGAATTTACTGTCTGCCCATAGCACACAGTGGACTCCGTGGCATTTTATGGGAAGAACCAAATACTGTGAAAAAAAATTGACAGGGCTGGTGAAAGTCAATTCCGTTTTGAGATTTTTTTCTTCCCAGGAGATACAGCTTAACCACGGACTTTCACATTTCTAGTCTTGTAGAGAGTGAGCTGGTTCAGAGCTAAAGTGCAGTTTTAAATCTTTTTTGTGTGTGTCTGTGTTTACCATGTGTTACCTTAAGTCATTGTATGTAGTTTTTAAAATAAACAGTCCTGGAAAGAGCTCCAGCCTGTTCCCTCAACATGTTTTTGACACAACTGTGGTGGAATTCTTTCATCTTGCAGGAATCTGGTGCATTCGTATTGTGAAAGCCTCATTAAACTGCTTCTTGGGATTAAGATCTTACAGGTATGGTCACTTCAGCTTTACAATGGTTTTGATTGTAGGGAACATTTTGCTTATGTGAGTAAAGGATTGATAGACCTGGTTCTGAGGCAGGTGAGGCTGCATCTGGAATAGTGTCCAGTTTGTTGTGTCTGTAGGGACACAAAGATGCTTAGGGCCTGAGACACATGGCAGACAAGCAGAGACAGAGGGAACTGGGTTTGCTCAGTCTTAAGAGAAGATTAAGGGAAATTTCATGCTCTTCAAATATCTGGTTGCAAGGTGTAGGGAACACACAGCCAGACTCTTCTCAAAGGTAAAGAGGGGTAGAATGAGTGATGATGGCTCAGGTCAAGCGTGGGAAATTCTGATGAGATATAACCACTTCCACTGTGGAGAATGTGTGGGTTTTATTAAGTGCTATAACTGTTTTCAAACCTACCTAAGTTGATGCTGTAGTTTCCTGTGTGGTGAAAAGCAACTCAGGGTCTGAAAAAGAGAGGTTCATTGGCCCAGAGGAATTTACATCCTGCCCATATGCTCTGATTCTGTTGGGTGATGTGGATAGATAGGGATACCACCCTCTGCATTGGGGGTTTTCACTTCTCAGGCTGTTTGCCTCCTTTCTGGCTTTAGGCAAGAGATTTCTTATATAGGAAAACTTTTATTGAACCTTTTGAGTATTTTATTTTTTGTGTATATTTCATCTTTTGTGAAAGGTCAGTTTTGGGGGCAGCACCACAGCACAACCATAAATCATCTTAACACCGTCTTTTTGCCTTTCTTTTAGCCTGCTGTCATAACACTGCTGTTGGAAAAAATCCCCGAATTCTTTTTTGACATGTGAGTATAAACTGGCTTCTCTCTGCCTTGAAATGAAATTTCTTTTGGACAATCACCAGCTGCTTGACTTTAACTGTTACTTCAAATTCACCTAAATGGCAGTTTGCACTGATGCGGGTTTTTTCTTCATACCAGTGTAAAATAATCTGTGAGGCACCATGACCTTAAATTTGTGGACCCATAAAGCAGAAGACAAATTTCTAGAAGGTGAAAGGCAGACATTGTGCACTGATTGGTTGTGCTTTTTGCAGCTACTGACACAAGCTTAGGAATTATTTCAGCAGAGGGACCACAGAGTGTCTCTTTATTAAAAAAAAAATGGAAGTGGCTGCTGGCAGAGTTTTAGGAGGCTGCAAGATGCAAACAGATCTCCTTTTAAAAGTGCAAGTTGTGTTCAAACAAGGGAAATTGAAAGAGCATCTGTTGGTTTTTAAAAGTGTAACATCACAGTTGCAGTGAGAGATCTTTAGGTGTAACACAGGCAAGACTTGACCATTTCCTCTCTTTTTCCTGTGCCCTGGATGCTCACTACAGAGTTAAGGGGGCAGGCCAAGGGGCAGAAACAAGGTGAGGCTGCTTCAGCTGCAGTTTTTGTTCCAATGCTGGAATACAGGATACAAATGCTGCACAGAGGTGTTATCCAAGAAATTGTCTCAGACTAAAATCTTGAGGAGGTTTAACATGGACAGTCACAAGGTCTGAACTGTTTCCACCCAAGGATTCTAAGGATCTTGGATGTGAAAGTGATAAGCTGTTAATTGTGCTGTGAATCCTTTGGGAATTCTGAAAAATGGATGTTGTTACACTTGTCTCCTATTAAACTAAGAAGAGTGACATTTTTCTGTGTGTTAATGACCAGTTAAGAATGGGGTTAGGTGGTCTTGCTGACCAGCAGCAAAGCTGTTGAGTCTGTAGGTCTGACTAACCCATGTGTCCTTTTTTGCTGTTTCAGTGTGGGCACCTTTGGAACAAATTTCCCCCGGCTCATTGTCAATCAGTTTAAGTGGCTTGACAGGCTCCTGGACAGCCAGGTGGGTACCAGAGGTGCAATCACATGGATGCTTTTTCCAAACAGCTTCTGGGATGCCTCTCAGGTGGGATTAGATGAATTATTGTGCTGATGAGAACTGATGTTGTTTTTGTATTCACATTCCAAAGGAGAGATTTAATTTTTTTCTGTTTCGTTATGATTGCCTTGAGTGACTTCTGAACTTCTTTTACTATTTTTCTTCTTTCCTTCCTCTAAGTCTTCTTTTACATGAATTTATATCTGTGCATGTGTATTCACACGGGTGAAATTTTAAAGCTGTTGCTGGCAGGAAGTTAGAATCCCCTCTTGTTTAATTTTAACAAGGTACTGGATACTTGCAAGCGTGTGGGGATGAATTCTCTGTTCCTGCTCTGTTGATTCTTTTCCTTCTTTCCCTAAGTCAGTCCCTGTGGGTTACTCCCTACTGGAGTACCAAACACTGGGAAGCTTGTTGTGTTTCCCAGTTTCCTTTGCTCACCAAGCACTTTATATCCTAGCTGTAAAATACCATTGTTCCACAAAAGTCTATGCTCTGCTTCATGACTTCAGCAGGACAATGAGTTAAGGGACAGTTGGCATGAATCCAGGCAGATGTTGCACTGAGTGACATTAGATGCAGACTATTGTTGTTGTGCTGATGGTGAGGTTTGTGCATTGCACCCTCTTGTCTGCAGGATCTGGTCAAGAAGTTAATGCAGATGGTTGGTGTCTCTCCAGTACCAATCCAGCACGATATTATCACCAGTCTACCTGAGATCCTGGAGGATTCCCAGCAAAGTGAGGTTGCCAGAGAGCTCAGGTACGGATGATTTGGTTGGGAGGGTTTTTGTTTTGTTTTTTCCACTTTGCATGTAGCAGAAAAGGACAGGGTGCATTAATGCAGATTGCTCTGGGACTGACTGAAGTGTTAGTGTGTTCCTGTTAACTGCAACACTTGGGGACACCTTCCACTGGCTTAGCACATTCCATTTGTGCTGTTATGCTCTTGAAGAGAGCACAGGCAATCCAGCAAAAGACATTGCATTTAGACAATGCTCCAAAACTGCTTTTATCTAAATAATTATTAAACTCTTGACTACCCGGATACAGCACAGGTAGCATCCAGTTAAGTACTCCCTACTTCTGCTGGATCAGTCTATGATCTGTCACTTGGATATTACTATTGACAACTTCTCTTTGTTTTGGATTCTGTGGTAAGGATCAACGTGGTTTTTATTAATTAAGAAAAACAAACAAAAAAAAACCCCAAAAAAACCCACCCCAAAACCAAAAACCCCCAAACCAACAAAAAAACTCCAATCCACAACACAGTAAATGTGTACATGAAACAAAACTTCCTCAAGCATATTTACTGACCCAAAGAACAGGGGGACCTAATGCCAAGAGTTATGTTCCCAGGGAGCACTGCCATAGGCTAGTCCTTATATCTGTCTTCTTTAATAATGTATTAATTTTACACAATAGTTTGAGTAGTCTAAGTGTTTCTAGTTCTTATTATTACACAGATCACTTACATTTATGCTGGTGTTAATTACCTTTTCAAACGTGTGATCATTGTTGCAGATTATTACTGCAAGCAGTGCATCCTGTTCCTTGTACCCTCTCAAACTGTGACTTTGTTTTCATTCTCAGTTTACTGCCTCAGCTTCTAGATTAAAAAAAACTCCACACATTTTTTGTGTTAATCAAACTCCTCAGTCTTCTGTTTTCTCTATTTATGTGTTTTTAAAGCTGAGATCCAAACAGTATCAGCAAGACATCTTTATTTCCATATTCTCAATAGCCTCTACCCATTTCTGATGTGGAAAACAACCCATTACTTGTTGTAATGAATTAGGGAGCATAGATAGAGTTACCAGGAAGCTGAAAATGAGGTGTTTTTCAACTAACACAATTTAAGTACAACTTCTTGCTAGATGAAGTTTGTAAGAAATTGAGATGTCAGCCAAGAATGATTAGATGAGTTTTTTGAAAGTCCGTGAGGCTGTTAAAGACAGGTGCAGCTCTTACATGAGGAGTAATAATGTAGGGAACAAGTTCTCCATAATGCCAGTGGCATGTTATTGTCAGTTTCTGAGATTTTTTTGCAGTAACCACAAAAACTATTGTAATCATACAATACACTAAAGATACATTCTTGGTTTTGTTAATTTGGTTTCTTTTCCCTGTGTATCAGCTGCTTGCTGAAGCAGGGCAGACGACTGACAGTTCCAATCCTGGATGCCCTTTCTCGTCTGGATCTTGATGCAGAACTTGTGGCTGAGGTGAGAGTTTTTGCTGAGCACTTCAGCAGACCCCAGCCCCTGCTCAGCAACACGAGAGTTGGAACTGTTTCTTCATTCCAAGTATTTTGCTAAATCTGACTCCTATAGGCCATCAAAAGTCCTGAGCTCTTGAAGTTGGAAAGAGGTCAGAAGCTAAAGCTGGGTTTTGAAACATGTATGAGGGGTTCAGTGAAGAGCAGAGAAGTTTTCTGAATGCATAGTGTAACAGCCAGAAATTTCAATCACAGCTGTTTTAGCAAATGCAGAAGCACTTTGTTCTGCTGCAGTAAATTTTTACTGCCTGTCTTAAACCTGCTTATTGTCAATATTTCATCTTTTTGAAGTACAGTGACCAGACTAGGCTGTTATATTCTAAGGAAAGGCAGATTGGTGATTAAATAATTAAATAGGTTTTCTCTGCAGAATGCTGATTAAGGAGAAGAGATGATGATGTGCCTTGTGCCTTTTGGACGTGCTGCATTGCTGCACTTTTTGGACTTGGGCTTCTTATGAATAAAATAAAATTGGTTCATTTGAGTGCATTAAATAGTGTTTTACATAGTCCCCAAAGGCTGGTGCTGCATAGCAGGCTGCACATCCTCCATGCTTTTCCCTTTTGAAAACCAGTTAAAAAATGATGGAGCCAAGCTCTTTTTGTTGAAGAGTGATAATGGGCAGTGGCCACAATAGGTTCAGGTTGGACATTTGGAAAAACAAGTTAAGGTCTGCAGCATTGACATAAATTGTCAAAGAGGTGGCAGGGATTGGAGATTTTCTCCATCCTTGGGTATCTTCAAGACTCAGCAAAGCCAAGGTGAATCTGATCTAGTACTGACAGTATTCCTGCTTTGAGCAGAAGGCTGGACTACACATCTCCAAGGATTCCTTCTCACCAACATGACCTTGTTTCTGTGAAGTGTTGTCTTCCAGCTGATGGAGTGTTGCTCTCCCCTCAGGTGCGACAGTCTGCCATGAGCATTGTGCCTTCTGTAAAACTGGAAGATTTGCCTGTAGTAGTAAAATTCATCCTCCAAAATGTCAAGGCAGCAGATGCAGTAGAGGTACAGTACTTTTTGCATAATGAAGACCAGTGTGTGTTTTAACAGATGTGCTTCACTCACAGAGCTCTATGTTTTTAATGTTTTCAAGTAAAATTTTAATATTTCCAGGGATCAAAGCCAGCCTTGCTGAACTATCAAACATGCATTTTTTCATATGTTGAGGAAGTCCCAGCCTGAGTCAGATTAGGTTTGTGTTCTGCCCAAACCTTTCAGGGAGACCCCTGTAACAAAAAAAAAGTGCCTATGACATGGAAGCCAGTCTGTACTGGTACACTGCAGTTCAACAGCAGTCAGATTGGTAAACTTGCATGTTCCAGAATTCCTGTGGCTGTCATATATCTTGCTCAGCTGCTAAACAGTTCACAGCAAAGTAAAGCAGATATAGATGGAAATTTCACAGAGTAGGTCTTAGAAAATGAACAAGCAAAACTTCTCTTCACCTCTATGTCATACAAAAGATAGATTTTTTTTTAAGTTAAAAAGAAAATAGATCTGAACATGCTTAAATACTTATGAATCTACAAATATATGAGTTTTAGATTTGTAGTTTTAAGGTTATTCTGGGAAATTATGTTTTCTTTTCCTCAGCTTTTTCTGTCCTTCCCTCATTTGTCACAGTGATTTGTGCGTGGATTTGTGCTTTACAGGTGATTTCTGATCTCCGTAAGAGCTTGGATCTGTCCTCGTGTGTTCTGCCCCTGCAGATGCACAGTTCCCAGAAGAAGATTAAAAGCCAAGTTCAGACCAGGTACTTAAACAGGTTTACCTGATTCTCCACGGGTAGGATGGGATAAGAGAACTTAAACTCTTCCTCTTCTGGTCTCTGGCACAACTGGCTACATACACGAGCCTAAGTTATCCTGTGGACAGGCACGGACGCCTTTATTCCTTCCTGCTTGGCACTAACACAATATATTTGTCAGTCCTTGCCCAGCCAGCTTCCCCTGCCATGGATGTAGTTCCTTCTGAGCCATCTGCATCCATGTCTGCAAGGGGATAAGCAACTTCATTTATAATAACATTGCTGCCAGTTCATCTGTTTTAAGTTCTCTCCACTATGTTTTTCATTGATTCTGTGACCTCTGTTTCCACCCTCTTGTGAAATTCCCTGTCCTTGCCAGTGGCTGCTTTGAGTAACTGTTGTGACTGCTGGGCTGCCTTGTTCCTTCTCTGACAGTATTTGCAGGGACTGAGTCTCCTCCTTTCTGATCATTTGCAGTTCTTCCCTGAGCCAAGTAACCACCAGCCAGAATTGTGTGAAGCTACTTTTTGATGTGATCAAGTTAGCTGTGAGATTTCAGAAAGATGTCTCTGAAGCATGGATTAAGGTAAGATACATGCTTCAGTCCTTGTTTCCTTTTTAACTTGGGCTCCTTGATTGAGCCTGAACCTTTCTTGTAATCAAATGTGACATTAAAAGAGAAATGTTAGCCCTTCATTTTACCGATACAGACTTCATTCTGCAAGAGAGGAAAAATGTATACCCACATATTGAGACTGAGCTGTGTGAAGCCATAAGGTGCTTGAAAATCTCCTGCTAGAAATCAATATTGGCTGATACTGTGCTAAATTTAATTTTAAATTCCATTTCAGTGTAAACCATGAGTTTGTTCTCAGTCTTTCATTACTCAGTACCTCAGTTCCTTTCTCAAGCCTGATGTTATTTGAGAATGTCCTTGTTCAAATTCAGTTTTCAGCTGTTTTTTTGAATGCCTTCTAGATTCTCTGTTGTTGGCAAGGTCCAGTTTGCTGACTTTGATAGGTATCCTGTTGTAGAGGAGAGAAATCTGTGAGGAGGGTGTCACAGACTTTGGTGTCTACCTTTTTTGATTTGGTTTCGGAATATAGTATTGTACTGTAGCTCAACAGCTTGCTTGTTTTTGTTTTTTTTTCTCTCAGGCTATTGAGAACAGCACATCTGTGTCTGACCATAAGGTAATACTTCTGCTCTGGGAATGTCCTCTTCTGGTTTCTCAAGGGCTTTCTTCATGGTTGTACATTAAGAGATTTTTGTAGTTGGAGCAGAAGCTGCCAGTGATGTGTCATGGATAGTATTTTTTGGTATTTGACTTGTTCCCAGCATAGCAGTCATCCATTTTCTTTGTAACTCTTGGTTCATCCCTTATAAACATCAAGGGGCAGAGTTATCTTGCTTTACTTCTGTCCTGTTGGACTCATAAGGTTTTTCTGCAGTTGTGAATTTTGGGACTTTCTGAGCTCTTTTTTTTTCTTCTCAGTTTAGTCTTCATGTTTTGACTTGAAGTTATCTGGACTGTTTAATATTTCAGCGTAATGAGTGGTGGTTATTTCCTCTAAAAGGTTCTGGATCTGATAGTTTTGCTGCTAATCCATTCTACAAACACCAGGAACAGGAAGCAAACTGAGAAGCTCTTGAGGAGCAAAATCCGACTGGGCTGCTTGCCAGAACAGCTGATGCAGAATGCCTTCCAAAACCATGCAACGGTCAGTGCTGATCCTGCTTTGGGACTCTCTCTTTTATCTCTCAAGGATCTTGTCAGATGATGATTTACCCCTGTGCTGTATTATTTATCCCTTTCTAATTATGTGCATGTACTTCTCTTTTTTAATTTTTGGTCCAGATCAGAGTCGCAAGGCATGTGTCCTCTGTTGTGTCGTGTGGTTTTTTGGAATTGAGCTTTCCTCAGCATTGGATGTGTTGAAAACAAGCAACAAACATCTCTTCTTTCATGGTGTCTGTATTTTAGGTTATCAAAGACTTCTTCCCTTCAATCCTAGCCCTTGCTCAGATGTTTCTGCACTCAGCACACCCAGCTGTGGTCTCCTTTGGCAGCTGCATGTACAAACAAGCTTTTGCAGCCTTTGACTCCTACTGCCAGCAGGTACAGTGTGATGGATGGCAGCTGTTTTATTTGGGTTTGCACTTTGTTCTAGAGTGTATGTCATGATCCTTTAGGGGACAGGGTTTCAGGCAGTTGGAAGCCTTTGGAGAGAGGTCTGTGCCAAAGAAGGCCAAGAAGAAGATGGGGAACAATCACAGCAAGACTGGTAGCAAGTGACTCAAGCACCGAGACTGCTGTGATTATCTGTACTTGAGCAACTTAGTCCCTATGAGCAGAGCAAGGCTGACATTTTTCTGTTGATATTTCACTGTGGTTCCTTTGGTGGCTGTTTCCTCAGGAGGTTGTGACTGCTTTGGTGACTCATGTGTGCAGTGGGAGCGAGGCAGAGCTGGACATTTCTCTGGACGTGCTCACGGATTTGGTGGTGCTGCACACGTCGCTGCTGATGCGCTATGCCACCTTTGTGAAGGTGTGTGCATTTCCGAGCATTTGCTAGATTTTGGGTCCCTTACACCACTTTGCCTCAGATCCAGAACATGCCAGTACTTCTCCAAAACAGAGGTGTTGGAAAAACTTGTGCCTGTAAAGCTTTTCTGTCTGGAGAAATGTGGTGGTCAGAAGTGAAAGGTACCTGCTGTCAATCTGTGAGCTCTAAGATAGGGCTGTATGGTTTTTTGACAGAGGAAATTGAGATAGACAACTCCCTTTAGCTGGACAATGCTTAAGTTGCAGGCATGGAATGGTGCCTACAATGGAAGGAAAATGCTGTCTTTATTTACATGAGCTATTTCAAATACTTGGCAAAAACCTGACCCATCTGTGGACTGCCCATTCTGTCTGTTGAAAGACTGACAGTACTTTAGCCAGTATTTGAATCCTAAGACAAAATTGCTTGCAGAGATGGAAAAAGACATATCCTAAAATTTAAAAGAAGAAAGTACCCAGTGGGAAGAAAAAAAATGGCCTGCTGAGTTCTAAGAATGTTAAGCAGGGTCAGACCTGCCCAGTTGCCTATTTCCAAAAGTAGTAAAAACAGAGATTGAGCTCAGGAAGAGCTAAACAGCAAGGCAAGCATGTAACAGTGCTTGCCTTGAACACTCCCCATCTGTGGTGGTTTGTAGCTTAGGGACAGCTTGTATTCAAGAGCCATTGAAGAGGGTGAGTGTGGGTATTCCCACACCTCTTTGATATTTTGGTGCTCCCTTGGTGTCAGTGATTTCATTATACACTTTGGGAAAGCTTTATACTTTTTGCTGTTTAGTTGGTTGATTGAATGAAAATTGAATGATTAAATGAAAATTATTTGCTTAATTACTTGCTTGCCAAATACTTTTGAGTCCTATGACAAAACCTGTGATAGAAAATAGACAGCTGTCACTTGTCCTGACCACTCCCAAAATCCTTATGGTAGCCAAATTGTTCTCCCCATTCAGCCTCTGATAAAATGAACTGCCATAATTAAGGCCACAGCAATAGTTTGGCATTTATGTTTGTTTAACTTGAGTGTAGCTTTTTCATGCATGTACCAAAAAGGTAAAGTTAATTGTCTTCCCTAAGATTGATGATTAATATATTTTTGAGAATATGGAAAGGGATTCTTGATACATCTGAGCCACTTTGTGGCTTCCCTTACAGACCATTTTAGACTCTACACAGAAACTGAATCCGTGCCAGATCCGGAAGCTTTTCTACATCCTCAGCACTTTAGCATTCAGCCAGAAGCAAGAAGGGAGCTACATTCAGGTAAGCAGGGACACAACAGAAAGTTGTTCAGGTTGTGCCTTGGTTCTTCTGCTAGGTTAACTAAATACTGGTCTCATCTATGAACAGTGATTGATGTCAGGATGTCCTTCAGCTTAAAATTCTCTTCTCCCCAAGTGGCTGCAAACCAGATTGTGGCTCCAGACTTTCCACTCTGATATTAAGGGCTTATCACAGTGACTCTGTGCCTCTCATCTTTCCCAGAAAGGTTCCTTCTCTTGCACATCTGAGAAAGGTAGAGTTGTTAGACATGTTGTTGGAAGGGTACTGATGGTAGTCCCTAATTTAACCTCCCAGTCAGCGTGGGACTGTCACCAGCACGGTGTCACTTGATGGTTGCTTTGTCTAGCTGAGTCTTCGAGGTTTGCAAAAGTGTAAATTCAGCAGCCTCCTTGAGCAGCTCTGTTTCTCCATCACTTGGAAGCCTCCAGACAGCACAGTTCAGCTTCTTCCCCGAGATGTTTGTATTGATTCTGCCACTTAAATTCTGTACACCAGAGACAACAAAGACTCTCTTGTCAGAAGAACTGAACTTCACAGTGTAGAGGACTCTGCTGTGAATTGGTAGACTTCACACCTCTTGTGCCTCTGGTTTAAACATGAGAAGCTGTCAAACCTGATCTGTCTAAATCCACCTTCGTCTTGCACAGGGTACCTTTGACTCAGCTGCAGTATAACAGTGGTGGCATTGGATATCTTTGTCTGGATTGCTGAATCCTTGAGCATAGCAGATAAAGAAATTATTCAAATATATTTATTTCACAACAGAGATGCCTGGGTTTAAAATCTTTCCATTCATAAAGTTCAGCTCTTAGAAATTAGGACTATTTGTCTTTCTTTGAGTCCCTGTGTAGTTTGCAGTTGTGGGTATGTTTGCACGTGCTAACTTGAGACTGAAAAGGAAAACTGTTCTTCCTCTCCTTCTGATTGGCCTGTGGCATGTACAACAGCATTTCTACAGTCATTTTGGGCCTTCCCACTCACCCTGTTAAACTGGAGCTCTTCACTGCCAAAATTCCCAGTCGTATGGCAGGTTTGCCTCCTTTCTGAACTACTTTCCTCAGTGATTTCCCCGCCTCCCACCCCAAGCCTTTCTTATGTGTGACTTGTGAACATTGCCTTGGCAACACACAGTGTGACTTTGCAGCCCAGGAGAACTTGCCATCAGGATGTTCTGCCTGTCACCCTCAGGAGTTGTGAATAGAAGGGGAGGAGTGTCTAGAATTTATTTTGAGCTGAGAGTTTGTAACTGTGGAGCTCCAAAGCTCTTGGAGATGACATTAAGTGAAGATGCCAATAGAACTGAGTGATGCACACAAGTACCTCTGTGGTGACATGGTCTGTCTCTTTTCAGGATGACATGCACATGGTGATCAGGAAATGGCTCTCCAGCACAGTTCCCAACCACAAACAAATGGGGATTATTGGGGCTGTTTCCATGATAGGCAGTGTGGCGTTAAAAAGGTGAGAGAAATGTAGCAAAGAGGAATTTAACATGGCTTTCAGTTGAGGCCTGGAGTGAAACAAAGGCAGGAGGTCATTGCCTTTAAGTTCATGCACATCTTGGGCAAATCCAGGAACTTAGAACTCTCGTCTGCTGTGGTGTTTGGTATTTCAGCCTGTGCAGTGCTGCTCACCTGCTGCTAGTCTCAAAGGTATCCCAAATTCCTTGTTAATGCCTATTGGTGGATGCCTTGACCAGCACCAGCAGGACTTACTGCTTGGAAAAAGTTGAATACTGGTGAACTGACTACAGATCAGCTTCTGACTCCAGGCTGAATAACCTGAGGTGCTTCATATTTGAATCCAGGGAAATCTAAAAGAGAAGAAGTCCCAAACAGCACCAGGTGTTTTCCTAATCTGTTCCAAAGAGATCTTTTTCATGCATGATTCTCCAGTTTCTGGAGAGAGAACCTTGTGTGTGTGATGGGTTTTGCCATCTCCTGAGTCCTGTGCCACAACAGCAAGGTTCTCAATTACTTCCAGGAATGAAGGAGATGGTGCTTCACTGGAGAGAACAGAGCTGAACAGCGAGCGTGATGAGCAGGTGAGTGCCAAGCATGGGGCAGTGTGGGAGACAGGGAGGATATGGTCAGCAAGGAGGGGTGACTGGAAATGCAGTGTTAACTGAAGCACTGTGTGGGGCTGGGACTTTGCTTTCCTGAGCCTGGGATTCTTGTACATTGACTGCAGAGCCAAGTTAAAAATGGTTTTGGAGAAACAAAGGCTCTCGCTGGTGTTGCCTCTGCTAGACCAGGACAAGCAGCACTGCAGCCATTTAGTGAACGTTTTCTCTCCAGTGGTTATTTCAAATACAAAGGAAAGAAGCAGGACAATCTGCTTCAGTGAGCCAAGGGTGACCATGGCCATCCTCACAGCTTTGGTAGCTGTGCCTTTCAGGCCATCCAGAGAAAGTATTTCTGCTGTACAGGATTGGCCTTTTTCCTTAGTTTCTGTTGAAGAACCTTCTCCTCTGCTGGTACTCTATTTAAGGGTGATCCTGGGCAGACTCTTTTGTGTTACTTCATGGCAGAGGACACTAAAAGGCCCATGTGCCTTCTTAAAGCCGTGTCTATTCAAGAACATTCACCATGGGTTGTTACTCTAGAGATGAAACTTTGAATATGCCTCACAATAAATTAAAGTAAAAAAGACTGAAGGTGAAAGCTTTAGTTGGATCCACTTACCTTACCCATTTCTGCACTGTTTTCCCTCTTTTCAGCTGTCTACCCTTCTGGACCTTGTGGGCTTCTGCTGTGAGCAAACACCAGAGGTCTTGGCTCTGTACTATGATGAATTTGCCAGTTTGATTGAGAAGCAGAAGGGCAATTTGGACTTGCAGTTCCTGGTACGTGGCAGAGCAGTTTGAACTTAATCACTTACATGAATTCTTCAGAAAAGTGATGTTTTTCAAGCATTGGCAGGATAGAGTCGATTTGAGGATTTCACTGCAGTCTGGGAACTTGGTTTGTTCTATGAGAGACTCGTCAGATACAAAATCCTCATTCAGCTCTCTTGGCTTTTTCTGATTATGGCAGATTCCTCATTGTGCTTTAACAGCTTCTTTTATGGGAAATTTTACATGACAACGGGGAAGCCTTTTAAAGGAAATTACGTGACATTTCAGAGAATGCTGTTCCTATTCATAGACAAAAATAGAATCTGAAAGAACTTTAAACTTAGTACTGAAATTGGTTTCTGGGTCAGACTGTTAAGGCTATCTGATCCCTAAGAACTTGGAAAAGTCACAGTCATTTATGGTAAAAAATAAATGGTATTTATGATGATAGGAAGAGGTTTGTGAAGGCCACTGGACAGCTCCTGCTCCCTGCTGGGAAGTTCTTTTACATGTGGGCTGCTTTCCCCTTCTGTCCAGCTGCCCTGCCTCTCTGCATCACTCTGGAACCTGTAGTCAAGCCCACATCCAAAGAGCAGGGAAGAAATTGGCTGTGCACACTGAACAATGTTTCCTGGCTCTGTCTAAAGGCAGCCCTTGGCTCTCCTTGCAGGCTGTGGGGCTTCATTGCTGTGACTGTACCAGGAAACTTTTGCTTGGCCTTATCTTCTGCATCTTCCACTGCTGCTGTTGCAGCTTTCTTCACTGAGCCCCTTTGCTGAGCAAGTGTTTTTTCCTTTCTTTATAGGACGAGTTTGGGAAGAGTTTGGTGGAGGATTTTCCCAGTGACTTCGTGGTGGATCTCAGCCCCTCAGTGCCTGGGTATGCTGATCACAGCTAAAGCACTGGTTGTGTTTCTGTTAGGGAGAACTGAGGTTGCCAACACGACCTTGTCTGTCTTTCCTTGCAGTTCATTCTTGTTCCCAGTGAAGTCCATGTATAATCTGGATGAAGATGAAAGTCAGGGAGCAATTGCCATTAACCTCTTGCCATTGGTGTCCCAGAGTGAGCTTGGCAGGGTCACTGCTGAAGCAAATAACCAAAGTAAAAGGTACTTTGACACTTATCTGTGGGATGACTGCAAAGGTAAAGGAATTGTTTTCATTTGTGCACTTCAGTTGCCTGAGAAGGAGCTGGTCAGAGAATTTATCCATTTCCAGTGTTGTTCTTCTTTTGATGTTAGACACACACAGGTCTAGAGGCATAATCTGGCTGGGAGCTGGCAGTCTGTTCTGTCTCAGGCTGTTCAGGTGATCTTGGGTGAGTCATGCTGGTAAACTGTGCTAAACGCACAAACATGCAGCCAAAAGTGAAATTTGACTGAAAAATAAGTGCATTGTCTTTGGCAAATGGAACAGGAATTGTGTAAGGTATAAAAAAGTCCAAGTAAACAGCAGGACATCAAGGTTAAAAGAATCATGAGTCACAGAATTGTTAAGGCTATAAAAGGCTCTTTGTTTTGTAATTTATTTTCATAAGATTTTGTTGAGATTTTAGCTGTGCGTTGAAAAAGACATGATCATTCTAAAATAAAAAAAAATAGCTACTTTGCATGCATCTGTGGAAAAATGTTAATTTTCCTTACTTGGAATTGGAGCAGTGGCACACTGCAAAACATTGAAGGAGGTTTCTCCACTGCTTACATCTGTGTTGTGCACAAATTTTTACAGTTCCTTCTGAATTACTCAACTTTGATTTTCACCAGAAGTAAATCTGACCCCATTTTTTGATCATTACAGCCATTTTTCTGCCCTTACATGCTTTCCCAGAAAACTGGTAATCACCAGTTCTTAGATTGTAGGAGTTTTTTCTAATGCACACCATGCATTTCTGCTCTGTGTTGCTGGAACTTGCAAAAAGCAAAATAGAAGGCACAGGCCAGGTTGCCTGGAGAGGACACAGGACATAATGGAAAAGTGATGGGCATGCTGAAGATAAATAAAACATAAAACTCCATTTCTTTTTCCCCCCAGGACAGTGTCACCCATGTGTCTGTCACCCTGTTTCCGGTTGCTGAGGCTCTACACTGCAGAGCAAAACAGTGGGAGCCTGGAGGAGATTGATGCCTTACTAGGTATGGGAAAGGGACTTTTTATAGAGCCTGGCTGCCTGCCTTGCTCCTCTGCCAGATCTACACAGCTTTCCTCCAGCTGCAGGAAGAGTTGTGCATTTTGTGAAGGAGGCTGAGATGCTCTGTGCCACAGAGTGGAGGGGAGGCAGGGGAGGCAGCTGCTCTGTCTGGGGATGGAGTGGCTGATGGGCCGTACTCCAAACAGCCCCTGGAATTGATACAGGCTTTGGTAAGAGACTTGGTCCATGCAAAGACCAAAGCATGGGTAGCACACAGTCCAAGCTATGCTTTTCTTGCTCTGTGCCAGGTTGTCCCCTGTACCTGACTGACCTGGAGGTTGAAGGGAAGCTGGACTCCCTGTCCAAGCAGGAACGTGAATTTCTGTGCTCACTCCTGTTCTATGCTCTCAACTGGTTTCGTGAAGTGAGTAGAGCCTTGTCTGTGGGTTCTGGAGTGGAAGGATGAGGGAGCTTGGTCAGCCAGGAGAGGGAAAGCCAGAGGGAAGGGAATATTGTGATCTTGTTCTATGGTCTTTGTTACCTGACAAGTTGTGCATCACTTCCAGAGAGGCTGCAGAATTTCCTTTTTTGGGAGTACTGTGTACTCTTTGCTCTATACCTCTGTGAGCTGACAGAAGGGTAAAATGCAGTGCCGTCATGCAGATTTGGCCCATGTATTGGCTAACATCAAAGATCAGTGGGATTGTTCCCTGCTGGGGTTATTCTGGTAACATGAGAAGGGCAGAGTTGGTGCATTTCCACATTCCCAGTCCTGCTCTTCTCCCAGAACTGCCTCTTTCCTGGCAGACTTGGGAAGTGCCAAGGGGTCTTCAGGGCCACAGGTATCACAGAACCTGACAACGTGCTGTCTGCTAATTCCTCTTTTTCAATTAATATTTTATCTATAGGTGTTGCCGTGTTGCTTTTTATAGATTGCACCAATTATATCCATGTTCTTATGGGCTTCTGAAGAGCTTTGTTCTTGCACTCTGAACTGTTCACACAGGTCACTTGTGCTGTGTTGTGTGTTTATTCAGGACTTGAGAATGTTATTCAGAAAAGAAAAAGTATCAAAGTGGGTACAAATCTCCCTAATTCAGCAAGCTTGGTTTGTATCTCTAGGTTGTAAATGCCTTCTGCCAGCAACAGGATGCTGAGATGAAGGGGAAAGTTCTAACTCGATTACAGAACATCACAGAGCTGCAGAATGTGCTGGGAAAATGCTTGGCAGGTGAGTATGAAACATTTGTACATTCTGGGCCTGTAGCAGCTGTGAATTGAAAGGGATTGTCTTATTAGACATCACTGGAGGAAGCATGTGGTAACACATGCTGCAGTTTTACAGTGGCCTAAAAGTTTGTGCATGGACAGCTATAATTTTCAATTTGTCCAAATCCAAATTGCCCTTCTTAATCACTTCCTCAGTGAGGAGCACACAAATTACACACTCCAGAGTCACAAGCACATGAACTTTTGCAGATCCCCCAAGTACTGGCACACGTTGTCCATATCCCGAGAGCCTGCCCAGACTCCAGGCACTCTGATCTGCTCCACTGATCCCCTTCTCACTGCTGTTCCAGCTCACTGCTTGTTAGCAGATACACAAACTCTTACGCTTATCTCACTTTCACCAGGACAGTGAGATATATGACACTTCCTTTAGATATGTATCTGACCTGTATGTTGTCATTCAGGAGCTGAATTAACCCAATTTCTACATTTTGGCTCTTTCAGCAACCCCTGGCTATGTCCCACCACCAGCTACCTTTGACTCTGGAGCCTTGGAGGCCGTACCATCCATCAATGCTGCTGGTCCAGCCAGAAAAAGGAGTGGTAAAGAAAATTTAAAATGTTTAAGCAAACAGATGTGATGGGGATTGACTGGCAGATTGCACTGCAGCCATTGCACTTGTGTGTGCCTAAAACACTAAATTCTTGGCAAAGTCTATCTAGCTTGAAATTTTACCTCATCAACTCCTGTTGCAGCTGAAGTAGAGATGGAAAAATATCCTACACCAAACAGGTGTTGATGATCTGTCTCCTTGGGAAAGCTGATGCATGGCATTTAACAATGACAATCCAGGGCTTTCATTGATTGCTTTCACCTGCCAAAGTACTTTCTTTCTGCATCAGTAAGTTCTGTCTTTGATGGGTTTGTGGCATCATCTGGTAGTAAATCTGTGGCTTGAGCTGCCTTGCAAGCCCCTGAGCTGTACCTAACCAATGTCTTGGGAACCTTGTCATGGCTCTGCTGCACAAGGAAATCTTTTCTTCATCCTTTCCCATTTTTAGCTCCCACAGAGAAGACACAGAACTTACCTTTCAGTTTTCAAGCTGAAGCAGATTTGCTTTGTTCTCCCTGTCTCTAGATTAATTTCTAGTTTAGATTAGCATTTCCTAGGAACGTGTCTGCCTTAAGCCAAAGTGGACAAAATTGACATTCCGTTCAATGACAACAACTGGAGGAGGCCAGAGATCAGAGTGCCTTTCCCTCCTGTGCCAAACCCATTGTGCAGGGTCTGGACCTGTCATGTAGGAATGTGTTTGAGGCAGAAGGAAAGTTTTGGCTGTGTTCTGCAGATAGGAGGAGGATCCATCACTTTAGATACTGTGTTTTGAAGGAGCACTTCATCCATGGACCTGTGCTCTGTTCTGTCTTAGTGCTGGTTAAAATACAGCCTGTGCTGGCTGCAAGTGCTGTCTAGTGCTGAGCACAGTGTAGCCTTTGATTCTGAAGTTGCTTTTCTGTTTAAGGAAGGAAAAAGAAGGCTGATGGCAGCAAAGCTGGCTCTGCAGATCGCTCTCAAGCAGATGACAGTTCTGAGGGAAACCAGCCTGATACCGAGCTCTCCGAGCTGGACAAGGTGGGTGCATGCCCCTGGGGCTTGCAAGGGAGACACAACAGGGAAGATGCCAGAGAAACATAAACAAAAGCTTTGAGAGAGGAGTTGTTCATTCCAAAGTTATTCAGTCACAGTCAGTGGTTCGATTCTGCTTTCTGGCACCTGCCTCCCATCAGAATTTTGAAAATTTCCTTTTCAGACTGGTGCTGATAGAGAGGCAGGAAATCCTCTGGCACAGCTGCAGAGCTATCGCCTGTACTTCCGAGAGCTGGACCTCGAGGTGTTCACTGTGCTGCACTGTGGGCTGCTCACAAAGTCTGTCCTGGACACAGAGATGCACACAGAGGTGAGTGGAACAGCCTGAAACCCACACTGATGAGACTTTGTGTAATGGCCTCTCTGAGGCCTTGACCCTCACTGACGTGCACAGCAGGTTGGTGTTGAGATGTGTTGGACCAGGGCTGTGAGCTGGGGACCAGGAGAGCATCTGGCCCCAAGCACTTTAAGACACTGGAAAAAAGAGGACTGTCCTGAGAAGAGCAGATATGTCATGCAGCAATGTTAAAAACAAACTAATGTAAATATTGCATAAAAGGAGAAAGATACTGTATAACATGTACAGACCTAATGGAAAGAAAGGGGCTTTAATGTTGAGCACAGGTAAGCTTAGGGTGTTAAAAACTCTTAAGTATTGCATGTCAGAAAGAACCCATGACATAAACTAAAGCCTGTATTGCAAAAAGACAAGTGTCTCAGGGCATCAGGAGATCCTACACAGCACAAGTGTGGGCCTGGTGTCATGGAGGTGCTCACAGTGAGCAGGGTCCTGTGTATCATCTGGGAGCTTGGATAAAACTGCATTGCTGTGGCTGTGGAAAACAGAAGTGCTTAATTTTGTTACCTTCTTTGTAGGCAGGCTGAGTCCATCTGGAGTCTCATTTTGTCAGGCTACAGTAAATGCATAAAATGTGCAAAGGCCATGGCAGGCTGGAGCGCAGGCTGGAGCACAGCCTGGTGTGCCCTTGCAGGACAGCTGTCTCTGTGCAGGCAGGTCACAGGCCAACTGCAAGACTGTTTGACAAGTCTCCTGGGCTATGTGGCATTATTTCAAATTACTTCTTGACTGTTACTCGGTGAATTTTGTGACTCTCTGGGCTTAAACCTCTTCTTATCCTTAGGAGTTTATTTTCAACGTCAGTGTATATAAATCTGTACTTTCTCAGTTGTTAAGTTGTACTGACATTGCCTCAGGTGAGTTTAGAGAATCAGGATGGCTTCATGCTTTGAGTAACCAGAACCAATGCCCCACACCTGCCACGGAGGAGCCATAAAACCAAGCATCTACCAAATAAGGCCCTCCTGAGGGTTAACTAATCCAGGAGTCATAACGGGAAACAGAGAGGGTAAACTGGAGCTTCAAGGCAGTAAAGTTACCTCTGGGTCCTGTGATTGACTGTTCTTTTAATTGCAGGCTCGTGAAGTTGTGCAGCTGGGCCCTGCTGAGCTTTGCTTCCTTCTGGATGACCTGTGCTGGAAGCTGGAACATGTTCTGACCTCAGGCTCCACGAGGAGGGGGCCCTTTCCAAAGGCAAGAACAGCAGCAGGCTGTCTTGAGTCCAGGCCTGGGCTGAGGCACAGCACAGCAGGGGCCTCCAGGCCTTTTCTGAGAAATGTTTTTCAGAATTATTTTCACTTGACAGTTAAATGAAAGTGTGACACCCAGCTGTGTGCCAGAGCAGCACTTGCTCTTTCAAAGGAGACTTGGGTCCCCTGCTCTTGCTGAAGTGTTTGCAGCATCTGGTGCTCTGCATGTCTCAGTAAAGGTTTTTTAACTGAGGGAGTCTTGTAGCCTCAAAACCCAAGTGACCCTTTTCCTAGCCCTCCCTGGGGAGACTGGCTGTGCTGTTCAGAGTTAGCCAGGCCAGATAGCTGCAGCAGCCAGCAGAAGCTGCTGCATCCATGTTACTGCTTTTTCTGCATTAGAAGCCCCCCCTGAGTGCAGGGACTCCTTGCTGATGCCTTCAGGAGAAAAGTAAATGCATGTCCCACTGCATTAAACTGAGAAATTCACTGCAGCCTGATGGGCTCCTTCATATTCATTGCTCTTTCTCCTTGTTTTTCAACCTATCTTAATTCCCATGTGCAGAGACAGCCTTCTCTTAGTGTTTGAGTAAAATGCTGGATTCTCTGATCTTAAAGGTTTTTTCCAACCTAAATGATCACATAAGAGAGCTATGTGTCACATCAGTTTTATCATTTTAGTCAAATGTTATCCACTTGTCTGACTTGGTGGTGCTTGTTCAGCAGAATCCAACTCCTACCCTGTGCCCCTTCCTGACCCTGTATGGCATCAGGAATTGCACTGCCTGGCAGCAGTCTAAGATGTAGCAGCTGAAGTTATTCTCAAGAAAAGCTGATGAAGCAACTTTCATCTTTTGGGTTTGCTGCAGGAAAGAGGCAACAAGGATATTGGCTTTTCCCATCTGTGTCAGAGATCTCCCAAGGAAGTTGCTGTGTGTGTGGTTGATCTCCTAAAGCCATTGTGCAAGCACATGGAGAACATGCATAACTACTTCCAGGTCAGTGGGCAGCAATTTTGACAAAAAACCCCAAACTATCAAGTTTTGTCTCCTGTAAAGATATTTTTCATTTTGTTTTGGGAGAAAAAGAGTCACTTTGTTTTCTTCAGATTTTTTAAACATGGCATTTATGGAAGTGGAGTCTTGTGCCATTATCTTTGTTTAGAATAGCGTTTAGTGAATTATTTGTTCTGTATTAAAGGCAGCTGTACAAAATCAGGGTGCAGAAGATGAACCAGGAGTGAACATCCAGGAGCACCAGCTGATGTCCTCTTGCTACCAACTGCTGTTACTGACTTTTCGCTCATTATTTGCTTGGTGAGTTTAAAAGAAAAGTCCATAATTGTACCCATTTATTGCTTCCTCTTTTTGTTTCTTTTCTTTAGAGTGTTTGTACCCTGCCAAAGGCCTGTCAGCCATGAAAAACAACCCACTGCAGTGGGTGGAGGCTTCTAAGCCCTTCTTAGTTAAGCCAAGCTTCATTGCCTGATTCTGAGCTGTGCTAAAGCTGTAGGTGATGAAGCACTGAACTGGGTAGCATTCAATCAATGGGCTTTTGGGTCAAGACCAGCATAAGAGGCATACTGACACACCTAGCTGTGTCCCTTTATAACTTTCATATTGCAGGACTCTTCTTGAGTGTCCAGCTTCTCTGTTTTTCATCTTGCCAAATATGCTTAGATATGCGTTTGCATCTGATACCTCTTCTAATCTGATAATGAACTGGATTTTTTTTTTTCACCCCTCAGGAATGGTTTTTCTCAGCATGAAAATACTGACTTGCTGAGGTCAGCTCTCCAGGTGCTTGCAGACAGGCTAAAGCCAGGAGAGACAGAGTTTCTTCCTCTTGAGGAACTGATAAGGTAGAATCTGTATTTCACAAGGTTTGAAATGGACAGATTTCAAGGAATTTTTCCCTGTTTTGTGTGGGCATTATGGGTAAATGTGTGTTTTGTGTATATATGAGAGTTCTCATAGAGACTACACTCACTTCAAACAGAGCTTTGTACTTAATTGAATGGCAGTGTAGTCAAGCCTAATGAAAAGAAGTAAAAAATACAAAATGTAAAATATGCATGAATCTGTGGATCTCATTTGTTTGTATGCTGTTTGAGACAAGGAGATTAGTAGGATTCACAGAAGGAATGACTCTTCTGGAGAGTTAAAATGCTTACAGGTACATGAGGCAAAAGCAGTACCTAAAGCTGTTGCTAGACTTAGAGTGGCTGGGGCTTGAGGGAAGTTTCTCAGTGGCTGGATTCCTGTGTGTTAGGGCTGATCACCCCTTCTTCAGAAGGGCACTGCCAGAGACAAAACACTGGGATAGGGAGACCTTGGATCTGAGATGGTCTAATGCTTCCTTTTTATTTACGTATCTGACAGATTACCCTGATCCCAGGACCAAACTACTACCCTGTCTGCACTGTTCTTACCTTTCCCCTTTCCTGTCATCCCCAGTGAGAGTTTTCAGTACCTCCTGAATTTCCAGCAGAGTGTTCCCACCTTCCACTGTGCCTACATCCTCACTCAGCTCCTGATTGCCATTGCTGAGAAACCCATGTCTGGCTGGAAGAAGGAGAAAATGGGTAATGTGTGAAGAGTCACTCATCTCAGATTAGGTTTTGTGTGGTCTTTTGCCTTTTAAGGGAAGATTTCCCTTTCACATCCTGGTAATCTCCCTGGGTGAACAGTCCTAGCCATTAATAAAGGGAACAGCAGTAAATATATTGGAACCTCTTTGGTATTTGTTCTGCTGTGCCTCAGTCACATGCAGACAGGCAGACTCCAGCTCTCTCAGCTGGTGTTTTTAAAAATCAGAGATTCACAATTTTTAAGAGTTGTAAGCATGAGCCTGCTGGTCAGTGTTGGTACCAGTTTAATCACTGGTTATGGAGGTGATGATCACAGACTTGATCTAACTTCCTACTGTAAGTACAGATGTCTGTGACAGCTTGTTTCCAAAATTTATGGAAATGAGCTGCAAATACAGCTGTTACTTCAGGGCAGAGAGAGGAAAACCTGTAAGTTCTTAACCCCATGCAACAAATGTTTTCAGTTAAGAAAGTTCCTCTCATGGATTAGGACCCATTATGTAAGATAAACAGCAGATGAGGGACAGACCTAGTTGCAGGAAATATACAAATACAAGAAATTTACTTGGTCTCCGTTCAGCACACACCGAAATAAAGACTCCAGAGAGTTGCCTTTCTCAGCCATTCCTCATCATACTAAGACACCTCTAGAATTTGTCCTTTTCCAATCCCCACAGCCTCAGAATTGTAAGTTCCCTCCTTAAAGACTATTTTACTATTTTAAACAGTCCCACACTGGGAGAGCTACTGACAGAGTGTGGCAGGGAATAACCTATTTTAACTAATCATTTCCTGGTTTTAAACATTTGTGCAAGAGACAAGCAGGTTTGTTAGCAGTTTTGATTTCAGAAAGCTGTAAACTTTAAACTTGTCTGTTCACATTTATTGTTGTAGTGCTGTGGCCAAAAGGCCAAGTCACTTGTTATTGGAATTCCATGTCTAGAAATGGATGCCCTAAGGGTTGCATGTGGCCTAATTAAAAGCAAACAGATGGCACATTGTAGAAACTACCAGACAAATAAGGTTTAACTTAAGTTTGTCAGAAATGGCCAGAGGTGGATCATGGTTCTGATGTGAACAGGTATTCCAGACTAGGAACATGCTGGATGTACAGATATTTTGTTATCATGATATATGTCCTTGTGGCCTTGCAGCTCTTTGGGGAAAATGCATTCTGACTTAGAAAGTTCAGGTACATGAGAGATAGTGATATTGTCATCTTTCAAAAAATCATTTGCACATGCTGCTTTTATATGGAAGAAGGAAATTTTTTTGATTCTTCTTTCACTAAGTTATCCCTTATGTTTCCCAGCTTCTCTAGCCAAGCAGTTCCTCTGCCAGTCCTGGGTGAAGCCCAGTGGAGAGCGAGAGAAGGGCAGCCAGTTCAACAGTGCCCTGCACACCCTGCTGTGGTAAGGCTCAAGCCATTCCCTTAGGCACGCCAAGACACTCTTTTTCTAATGATTATTGTTGCTGCAGAGGAATGGCCCCTCTGAATCACAACCCTCATGCTTGCACAGCTTGGCTTAAAGCCCTGTTTCTACACTGTTTCTAAAGCACAATTTCTTTCTTGAAGTGTGAGGTCCAGCTGAGCACCTTTCCTCATCAGGTCCTCTGTCACTTGTGTCAGGAAGTTCTCATCAATAACCCTTCAGGAGACTCGTGGATTGCTTGTGCCCTGCTGGGCTGTCCTTCCAGCAGGTGTCAGGGTGGTTAATCCTGTGAGGATCAGGGCCTGTGACATGGGGGTGCTCCTGGCTGTCTGCAGGAGGCTTTGTTGGCTTGTCCCTGATCCAGGTGGCCTATAGCACACAGCCATTTCAGTGTCACCCATACCGGCTGGGTGTTCTCTCTCATAAAGGACAATTCCATCTCATCCTCTTCCCATCCTGTCTTTCCTAAATACAAGAATGAGGAAATGTTGAATCCATGTATGTTTCAGATAGTGGTAGCTTTTAATGACATCACTGTGACAGTTCTAAGTACTGCTTTGGGTTTCCTGCATGTGATTGCCTTTGGCAGGGAAAAGCTTGACAGTTTTAGGCCACATGTTGCGGGTAGGGCAATGGTCAAGACCTTGTTGTGTCATTCTGCATAATATCTACTGATCAACCATGCTGGTTTTGGATTTAGTGTCTACCTGGAGCACACAGATAACATCCTGAAAGCCATAGAGGAAATCTCCAGTGCTGGTGTTCCTGAACTGATGAACGCTGCCAAAGATGGATGTTCTTCTACTTATCCTACACTAAGCAGGTAATTATAGCAATAGGAACTTTGAATTCTGTGATATGCATAATGGCAATTTCTGCTTTTAAATATTTCGTTTTCTTATTCTGTGGCCTGTTGTGGTTTCATGTTGGTACTGTGGTGGCTACTCTGGACACTTGTAAACATTGCTTTGGCACTATGCAGCAGGTAGCACCTGGTAGCTTTTATGCCAAAGTGGAATGTCCTGTGCCTAACGTGACGTTGAGTTTATTAGTGTGAGCCATTTTACCTGGAGAATGAACTGCTGTCATCAGGTGTGTTGTCTCTTTCTGTGCTGCTGTTGTGGTATAAAGCACTCTGGAAGTCAGCCCAGAGGCCTGGGGTGGCTGTAGGCAATCTGGGCTGGTGTGCAGTGTGCAAAAACACACTCAGGGTGCTTCTGCCCTGGCATAGGAATTTGGATGCAGGGATGACCAAATTTTCTGCACTTTGAAGCTTCCAAAATCATCTCATACTGAGAGCTGCAAGCCTTTCACTCTGCACCCCCACAGCTACAAGCAGTGGTATCTAAGTGTGGTTCATCCTGGGGAAGTGGTAGTGACTTCCCAGGATTCTCCAGCTGTCCGGGCAGTTGGGCTGGGCTCGACATGTTTATGAGTCTTAGTCCTGTGATTTCCTACTGAGAAGGATGCCCAGCTGGGTGAACTTTGAGTTTTCCACATCATTTTGGTGACAAGCAACCTATCAAGATGCTCAGAGTTGACTTTCAGTTTTTTCATTTTCTCCATAGGCAGACATTCCCAGTTTTCTTCAGAGTAATGATGGCTCAGTTGGAGAGTTCAGTGAAAAGTATCCCAGCTGGGAAACCATCAGACTCAAGTGAGGTAGGAAAATAAATGCACTGGACTCTTTGAGGGGAACAAAATTTAAGTTAAACTGGACAGTACAATTAAGATGTATAAATTGGAAAGGAATTTACTTCTGAACTTTGTCTAGGGAATGCAGTCAGACACCTTCATTCATCAATATACATCAACATTGATATACAGGGTAACATAAGTAGCATCTTTTTTCCTGACTTGCACCATGTCAAAAATCTAGTAAATCCAGCAGAAGCTGTAACCAGAAAATAGGCATTAATCAGCAAAATACTGAACTGTGCAGTTGGTCTGCATACCTGTGTGGGAGCAAACATCATTTTGCAAGCACAAGCTGCTCTGAGAGCGAGTTAACTCCTAGCACTTGAAGCCACTGATCAGGCTGGAATTGCCAGGGAGTGTTTTTGCTGTGATAAATATGCTTGTGGTGAAGCTTTGTTCCTCCATCTTCAACAACAACAACAATGCTTTGGGTACAGCAAATGCTGAAAGCACATCCAGCAAGGTGAGAGGAAATGCACCATCTTGGGTTATTGTCCCCTTGCATCCCATAGGTGCAACTGGAGAAGCTGCTGCGCTGGAACATTGCTGTCAGGAATTTCCACATCCTCATTAACCTGGTCAAGGTGAGGTTCTGGTTGTTGTTCTGCCTTTACTTCAAATTCCCAGCAAGGCCTGGTGTTCCCAGGCTCATGAGCACCGGGGAAAGACATGAAGTGTGACTGACCAGTGGAACGACCTGAAGATGGTAATTAAAGCCAGTTATAATCTCTGCCCAGTGGATGGAATATTCCCTTCTGTCAGTTTTGGAGCTGGTTCATTCAGTGTCTGAGTGTGACGCTGTTTGGGGCAGAACATGATAGGTACAACTCCACTTTTCTCCTTGCTTAGGTTGATCATTGCTGATTTTTACATATCTGAAGGGATAATTGGCAAGCCCAGGTTTTTCAACTCCAGGTTTTTCTATACAGCAGCATTCACTGGAGTCCTACCTGTGCTCCAGATGCCTTTTGAGAGCATAAAGGGTAGAGCTGGACCACTTTGTTCAGTTTAGTCCATAGCAGCACCAGGGTACCTTCACAGTATTGTGCCCATCTCAGTTTTGCATTGTCTATTATGTGGTTATTTGCCCATCAGCTGGGCTTGGGTTTCTTGAGTCCCAAACTGTTAAGAACTTTAGACTCGTTGAGATAATTTTGTGCCATTTGCAAAAGGTGCACCTTAGACCCCCAAACAGCCATCCTGCCACTATAGTTCATGTGCTTATGTGGTGCTCCTGCTGAAACTTGAGTGGATGTTGCCTTAGAGCAGGGTTCACACATTCACAGGGCTGTGCCATGAAGGGCTGTTTTTAACTGGCTGCTGTGCTTACATGGTTTTCTTCAGACTTGTGGACTGACCTCTTTCTTTCCTCTTGTCCATGTAGCTATTTGACAGCAGACCTGTACTCAACATCTGCCTGAAGGTAAGCAAGAGTTCAAAATAACTGAAGAGAGCAGTTTAAGTACCAGCTTTCTTGAGTCATTGTCTCCAGTGCAGTAGAGTGGGTACTGGATTCTCTGGAAGAAGCAGATTCTGTGTTCCTTATACCTTGCTATACATATATATGTGTAGTGATTCTAATATTTTGCATTTAGTTCTGTTTTATTCCCAGATGCCTGGTCGATAAAACCAGGGGTGTGTACAATGATGAGACCTTGTCCTTCTAGCCTCTCTCTGCAGTGATGAAAGTGGGACCCTTTACTGATCCTGTATATTCCAGCACAGCCTTCACGTGAATATAATCTTTTTCTAAGCAAGAACAGTCTCTGGGGTAGCTTGGAAGATTGTATCATTATCTCATCTGACTTTGTGGTGGTTCTTTGAGATGGATTTTAAATTTGCTTTCTGATATATTTCTCTCTGTTTTACAGTACGGCCGCCTCTTTGTAGAAGCATTTCTGAAGCTTGCCATGCCTCTCCTGGACCACAGCTTTAAAAAGCACACGGTAATCCTGGGGACAGAACTGCTGCAACCAGCTTGGAAACACGACTAATACTTCCTGTATACAAACATCTTACCTCTGTTCCATAACCCTTTGAAAGGATTGCTAGGACTAATGGTATTTCAATATTCTTGTTTCCCTGTGGAAAATCCTTTGAGAATGATTTGCTGGTCTACTTATTTATTGCAGGACGATGTGCAGAGTTTGCTGAAAACCTTGCAGCTGAGTACCAGACAACTTCATCACATGTGTGGCCATTCCAAGGTAAGATAAGTTTCAATTGCAGCACAAACTCCTGTGCTAAGAATGGTGTTATTTCCCTTCCACTGCTTTTCCAGGCCATAGGTAGGTTCTACGTGCATGCTTCCAGCAGTGTCTGTGCAAGCAAAAACTCTGAGAGAAGGTGAAGTAGCCTTGTTTAACGGCCTAAAAGTTGAAGCATTTATTCTGGAAATGGCTGACTTGGATGTTGGATCAGGTTGGCATAATATTTTTTAGGACAGAGGTTCTGGAGATCTTTGGTTGCTGGCATCTTTAAGGGAGTGTTTCTGAGGATGCAAGCTAAGACCTTAGAGACCTTGAACAAAGTACAAATGCCAGATTGATAATCCAGGAGAGAAGCTTTGCCAAAGATGAACAGCCTTGTGAGTCAGAAGAGTCAGCAACAGCAGGTGGATGGGGAAAAATCCTGCTCAAAGTCCTCTTGAGATGGCTTTTATGTTGTTACTTCAGTAAGGGCAAAGGGAGGAGGAGGAGGGTGGTAACAGGGTCTGCCTGTCTCTGTAGGAGACTTGGGGCAGGAAGGAAGGAGAGGATTAGCCCGTTGTGTTCACTGTGGAGAGACAGTGCTTGTTGCAAGAGAGAATCACATGGGAGAAGACAGAAAGAACTTCATGTATGCTGCTTTGTTCCCAACTCCTAAAAGGTTCATGAACACTTGCCCAAGAAGGGAGCTTTACCAAAGCAGTTGAAGGGAGAAAGCCAGCTACCAGCGTGGCTCCCAAGCCAGATTTGCCACCTGTTTAAGCCAGAGCTGGCATCAGGAGCATAGAAATTTAGCTGAAGATCAGAACATGCTGTTGCAGCTCTCAGCACAGGGTGAGAACTGGAAGCTGGCACAAACACTGACAATGCTAAAAAGTCCTTCTTGTGTTTGAAAGTGAAATCCCCATGCCTGCTTTAAAGTCACAATTCACCTTGTAAGTAGGATAACAGCATTGCAGCTTTCCATGTCATGTTTGTCTTTGCACTTGACCAGCATTTTCTGGTGCTGTGTCCCATGGTCCCTGTTAGCACAGAGCTGCAATTAGTGAACACCCATGTTCTGCCACTGCTCTGGTACAGGTGTCTGTGCCAAATCATTTTGCAAGAATGAGAAGGCAGAAGCTGAATCTGGGGCAAGTAAATGTATGCAATGAATGCTCCATATGTGTTTGAAGAGGAGTTGACACCAACATTTGTTAAACCAACCTTGATTTCACTTTCAGACAAACCTCATGGATGCTCACCGACCCATTGTGCAGTGTGACCTAAGATTTGTCACTCTCCCTCAATACATGTGTCTTTAAAGAGCAGCAATCAGCTTCACCTGTCATTTCCTAAGTATTTGTCATTTCCCCTTTCACACCAAACCTCTTTTCTGTTTATGTATCTAACCCTGGGCACGTGGACAGTTTCTGGAGACAGATTTTTGCCCATGTTGTGGTACTTTGTTGAGTCTCCAAACTGCCTGCACACAGTTGGGCAGGTTCCAGGGCCCAGGGAGCTCTGTGAGTGTTGATGGTGTCATTAGCAAGGGTTTTGCTGATTTGGTTCTGATTAGTGCTGATGATTGCTAGGTCCTGCCTGCTATACAGGCTAGAGAACAGCTTGCTGTTGGTAATAGTTACCCATCCCTGTTGGCAGAACTTGATGCAAAGCAGTGTCCCTCTGCCCAGGCATGTTGAACTCTTCCAAGAAATGCAGGTGACCTGAGTTCAGAGTACAGCTAATGAGAGCATCTTAATCCCAGAATATTACAAAGCATTCTCATGAAAGAGGAAAATACTTATGTACAAAATAATTGTGCAGGTTTTGGCAGGTTGACAGGTGTCCTGGTTTAGCAATGACTGTTCTGTACTGCAGATTGAAGCCTAGCAGGAGGAGATGCTCACCCAGAGCTAAATCTCCTACGATACCTGGCATAGCTGCCCTTCCTCTGCTGGTTCTTGCTTACAGCAACTCCATCTGTTCCTCCTGTCCTAGTTCTCCAAAAGCCAGAGAAGCTGGCTTTGGAGATTATAGTGCACACACATTCCATGTAAAGGAATTGCATGAGGCACTGAGCAAAAAAAGATTGTGTTGGAAGTGGTGTATTCAACACCTTTCTCATTTTTTTTCCTTTCTGAACTTGGGAATTCAGCAGAGGAGTTACTAGCCTCTCTCTAGAGTTCATGACAAAAATTGAGGCTTCTATTTTAACCCCAGGTGAATGTGGATGTTTGGATTGTTGCAAGGGATCATTTTAGACAAAATACTGATCTGAGCTTTATTTTTTAACAATAACTATAATTTGGGCAAGAAGTGATGTAATCTGGGCAAGCTTTGTGGGGGTCATGTCCATCTTTTAAACAGCCAGAATATTTAGGCAAGAATCAATCCTCATCATATTTTACTGCTTCCCAGATTCACCAAGACATTGGACTGACCAACCACGTGCCTTTGTTGAAGAAGTCCCTGGAACAATTTGTGTACCGAGTGAAGGCAATGCTGGCATTCAACCACTGCCAGGAGGCCTTCTGGGTCGGCATCCTCAAAAATCGGGATCTGCAGGTGAGAATCACTGCCCTGCCCGGGGCAATTAAAATCTGGCAGAGGACAATGCTCATCTTGTCCAGACAACTCTGACTCTCCCCTTGTGTGTGGGTATAGCTAAAAGGCCAAATTCAGTGTGACCGCAGTGCAGTCACGTCTAGTGGAGGAGAAAGAAGCACTTTATTTCAAGATTAAGGATCTGCATCTCTAGGCTCTTGCATTGAGGGGTCAGATTTGATTGTGATGAACAGGTATGGGGATTTTTTGGCTGTTCTGTGGTGAGAACTACATGCACAAGAGGGAAGAGATAAAGGTCCCTTGAACACCTTCACGCACTTTCATGCGTGGCTTTAAAAGAAGCAAGTTCTGGCTCTTCCATCTTTTCACTGTAGAAGCAGGACAGTTAAACAAAACCTGATTTGTTTACTCTTTTTATTTAAGAAGGCAACAAAACGCCCTTTTCTTCCATCCCACCCTGGCACGCTTTGGCCGCTTCGCATACACTCTGTACCGATCTTTCACGTTCAACGCAGGGAGAAGAAATTTTGACTCAGGCCTCTGAGGAGAGGGGCTCGGACGAGGAGGACTCGGCGGAGGACCCGGCTGAGGAGGTACTTTAGGGGCCGCGGAGCTGCGCCTCTGGAAGGCGGGGGCGGGCGGGGGTGCAGCCCGGGCGCTGAGGGCGGCGCGTCCCGCAGGAGCGGAGCGACAGCGACACGGACGGCAGCGAGGGCCGGAGCGGCGGGGCCGGGCCGGGCCCCTCGGCAGCGCGG
>VZTJ01003574.1:3321972-3375000 GCA_013397795.1 Orthonyx spaldingii
CGGGTGCGGGCCGGGCCCGGGACCAGCCCCGGCTGAAGCCTTTCGTTTTCCCGTAGGTCACCAAGGGGGAGACGCTGACATAGGCCCGGGGCGGCCCGGCCCCGCCGCCGGAGTACCGCCGCCCCGCACCCCGCTCGGGGCCCGCCGCCACCGCCGCCGCCTCTGCTCGTGTTGCCAATAAACCGCTGTGCTCCTGCCCTGCCTGCTCTCTGCCTGCCTGCCTGGGGCCGGGCCGCGGGATGCCCGGCTCCCTGCCACCGTCCTGGATGTCCAGAGCCTGCCCTTCCATCTGCCTGACCCAAGGGGTTTGGGCACGCATTCCTCCCCACGCGTGGGGGCTGTGCCACGGGGGCTGCCGGCTAGGCTGTTGTCAGCTCCTGGAGGCACCTGACCGGCCTTTGGGGTGCTCTGTGCTCCTGCTGGGATCACAGCAGAAAATCTGGTGATCCCTGTGGTCTGGAGGGTGTCTCAGCCTTCACATGTGCACATGTCAGGGCAGTGTGGGGACAGCAGGCTCACCTGGTGTGGTGCACATGCCAGAGGAGAGGGCCCTTTGCCAGCACCCGGGAAAGAGGTGCTTCTCCTCTCAGCGAGGCAAGTGGCAAGGAGAATGAAGTCTCTCATCCCTTCCCACCACTCCTCTGTTTATCTCAGTTTTTCAGTGGGCATCTAGACCTGCAGATTCACTGCTCATATTTAGCGTTTGTTGGGGAGTCCATGGAGTTGGTGTAAGCAAAGGTTGTATTGCTTCCCAGCCGGCTTTGAATGTCTTGGCATATTCTCCAACCTTAATCTTAGCTTTTTTCATGATGGCAGTGTCATGCCTGCAGTGTTTACTGAGCACCTGAGTTACTTAATGTTTGTTATATTTTTGAGGCTGTCTGACATCAGCTGGTTCCTTGTTGACATAGGTCCTCCTCCAAGCTCACAGTTCTGTTCTCCATAGGAATCCCTGTGTTTCCGTTGTTGGAATAAGTGCTCCTCTAGCCTTTCCCTCAGTTCTCACGATGGTTACTGTCAGGTTGGGCTGCACATCAGAGAGGCTTGGCTGCTTTTGGAGCAGAGTACCTGTGGAAATGAGTGCTTTGTAGCAGCCCTGCAGTGGAGTGGAACAGCCGTGGATCACTGCCCTTAGGTGTAGGGGCCGTATCAGATTAGACTGTTGTCATATGAAGATTGTTAGAGGGAAGGAAAGCAGCTCTCTCTTGGCTCCAAGGTGGTTGCTGTGTAGCCCAGGTACATCAAAAGTACTGCCATGGCCTATGCACTGCTTACTGTGGATGTGCTGGAGTGGAGTGCTGAGGTCTCCATCGTTGGAGATAACTCAGTATTTATCTGGAGAAGGCCCTGAACTGATCAGAGGTTGAAGGTGGCCCTGCTTTGAATGGGATAGGGGTGATGCAGAGACCACCAGTTTCTTGCCTAAATTTTGCTGAGATTCTTCAATCCAAAGACTGAGTGGGAGACAGGGTACCACAGACATACCTGGGACTGGGGCTGTACCGGGCTGATCTCAACTCAAGATCCATTGTAGTGTGTCTCAGGTCCCTTCCTGGTCTCCTGACTGGCTGTTGCAATGGCTCTTTTTCCTCTGATACCAGGATTTCTCAGAGTAGGTTTAGCCACACTGCTGGTGGGATCTGCTGGAAGGTACCACTCCTCCCAGGATATGTGCTCTCTCAGAGCTTCAGCACTTGTGGGATCAGCCTGTCAGGTTCATCTCCCAGCAGGGATGCTGGGCAGCTCACTGCAGTACAGAGTTCTGCCCTTTTCAAGGAATCTTACTAATTCCCTAAGAAACGAGGTTTTCTGGTTGGGTGCTGCTTATTCCAGGCCATCTCTGGGAGGTGGAGAAGCCTCCTGGTCCTCAGGCTGATACTGCTTCTTCCAGCAGCTGCTGGGATGTGCAGCCTTGTAACAGGTGGAGCTTTGATACATTTCATTATTTTAAATACTGGGGAATTCTGTTTGCCTTTTTTTCTTTGTACTGTATTTTGGTTTTCAGGTTTGTTTTTTTTTCAGAATATGATGCCCCAGGAACCTACATTAAACTTTTCTGGAGTGGATTTGTGTATTCTAATTTAGATGACTGATTTACGTGTCGTGTTAGTGGTGCTGTTCTTCCCACCACACATTTAATGTAGCAGGAGATGGCAGTGTCCCCCTGTGTCCTCACAGCATGCTCTCCTCATCTGCTCTGCTTATGGTCAGCAGAGACCTGTTGGTGGTCTCAGACCTTTTCCCAGAGCCTGAACTGCAGAGAAGCTGGTTTGAAGCCTCTTATGAAGGTGTCAGAATTGACCTAGAGAGCCTAAGCCAGTCTGTAGCTTGGAAAGGTTTGCACTCAGCTGGCAGACTGGGCTTGTAGTGCTCACTGCCTGCTGGACAGGCAGTCAGGCCTCAGGGAGTGATTGGAGCAGTCCAGCAGTCCTCAGGGGCTCCAGGGTTTGGGAATGAGCAGTAGTGTTTGGATCCTGGGTGGGAGACAAGGGGTGGTGCCACCACCCTTTGTGTGGTGTCAGCAGAAGAGGGATCTACAGCTTGATTCAGGCTTTGTGCAGCCCAGAAAGGTTGTAGTGTCTGATCCAGAGCACATCTTCTAAGGTGAATGGATTGGATCAGACTTCTCAAATAGTTCTAGCTTTTAGTAAATACCCTTTGGGCTCTCTCAGTGCCTACTGCGAGCAAAGCCTTGATTCTAGGAAACAGTTTTAAAGTGAAATGTACCTTCATCCCCTTTATGTTGCAGGTGATTGAACCTGATAATTCAGTGAGCTGAGGTGATCTCGAGAGAGGAATGTTTTAGGACACAGCTGAGTTGTTGAGGGAGAGCTGCACTTTAACCCTAAGAGCTTTGCAAGGCTGAATGTTAAAGATCCCAGAAGATGGTGCCTGCTTGCACCCTGGTGCCAAGGCACCGACAGCAGTGGATGTCACTGGAGTAGTTGTCTCACAAAGAAAAGATTGGCCCTGCCAGCCTGGGATTGCTGATGCTCCCCAGGTCAGTGAGATGGGAAGGTCACAGGAGTATGGGAGGTCTCCAGATTCACTGAGATTTTGTGTCCAGTTTCCAAAAACTGCCAACAGTACTGCTCTGAGCTCTGCAGGTCCTGGTACCTGGCCTTAAACTACATAAAAGCTTTAGGGTGGCTGTACCATGAGCTCACCTTTCCACTCACCTTCTCCATGCCTCCCTGTGCAGTCTGACACAGCCTCTGTGTTTTCACTTTATATCACAGAAATATGAAGCCAGTAGTTGACAGAACCACCTTTTGGGGGAGGAGACAATTATTATTGGGTATGTCCTGAAGCAAAAGTTTGAGAAGAATATCCTGGGGAAACAATGGATAGATAAAACTTGAGTCCTGCTGACTTCAGTCAGGCCTGTGGGAGGCCTGAGGTTCACCTTGGCTGAGGGATGCCCCATCCAGTTTGGTCAGTGCTGCACAGAGCTGCTGGCCCAGCCCAGCCCTGCTCTGTGCCTCTCCCTGTGTTGCCCCTGTGCCACAGGTAACCCCACCAGGTAACCAGCCTGTGCCTCCTTACCTTTGTAGGCTTTTCTGCTTCCTGGCCTTGCCATCTCCTGGCAGGCACATTGCTGACAAAGCAGGGGGGACAGGTCTCAGCCTGCCTTGCTGACAGGGTTACAAAATGGATCCCAGGACCAAACCCATTCTACAAAACATCAGGATTAAATATCGAAATCCTTGACGTTGCCTGTGTGCTTAAAAGTGCTGAGGAAAGGGGCTTTATCAAGAGGAAGGATGAGCTGAAGGAGGGAATTGTCCCTCGGGCTCCTTGTGCTTCTCAGGGAGCACGTGTGCTCCCCTGCCTGTGGCTCTGCTTCCATGAGGCACTTCCAGCCCCACTGCTAGACCAGAAGAGTGGGGGTGGAAAGGGAGCCCAGGGAACTGGGAGAACAAGGAAGAGAAACAGATATTGAGCAGGTTTCTTTGCAGGTTGCTCCTGGAAGCATTTCTCCAGTCAGGGCAGGGGGTGGGGAGAGTATCCTCAGACCCCATGTTGAGCCCTGTGCTTGCTGCAGCACTTGGCTCAGTCAGGCCAGGGGCTGGGAACAGTTCACTGTTCCCTGCTTGTCTGTCAGCCAGCAGCCTCCCTTTATGGACTTGTGCTTCGTGTTGGGCTGCACTGTCCATCCTGCTGATGGGCTTCAGCAGCCAGACTGTAACTGGAAAACTGCCCTTGTAGCTAAATTGGAAGGACCAGCAGCTCCCAGAGGACAGACAACCCCCTCCCTCTTGCAGAGCCTCATCCCTCAGAGCCCATTGGTGAGCCTGTAATGTGCTGACCACAACAAAGGGGAACTCCCCTAATGAGGGAACATTTCTGTCATCACCTGTGGCCATTAAGGGGAGGATCTTGTGCTTGCCTCAGTATTGGAATCACTCTTCTGCCTCATGAGCTGTTGATAACAGCACCTGAGGAGGTCAGTAATCCTCCAGGAAGTGAGTGATACATCCTGGCCTTTGATTTAGCCTACTCAAACAGGCCTAGTTCTTAAATTTAACAGGCTTTAGCAAAAATTTTACTGTGTTAATTTGAAATACTAATACAGTGAATTATTTATTGTAGCAAGTAATTCCACAGAAGGGTACAGAATGAGAAAAAAATTTCCAAAAGATCTCGGTAAGGTACAACATGATCTACTCTTACATGATTCCACATGATTCCATGGCTAAACTTCAGACTTTGTCCCAGCCAAAAGCAAACAGCTTTCACATGATTTCAGCATAACAGGGTGTTACTGGTTCAGTGATGGTCTGGAAGGTTAGGGAGTGGGTTGTACTCACTGCTTGTTGCTTTTTTCTTCTCTCTCAAAAGTCTCATAATTTAAAACCAGAAAGGTAGCTGTAAACTACCTGTAGCCTGCAAAGTGCAGCAGACAGTGGGGCATAATCCCCCTGCTTCACAGGCTCACAACGATTGTTGAAGCAGACTTTATTTAAAGGAAAATAAGTAGCAACTAAGTAAAGGCACAGGAGGGACTAATTTAACCAACCCATTGGATGAAAGTCAGGGTAGGGCAAGAGGAGTCATGGGAATGTTTTAATCTGTCAGAAATGTGATGACTTAATGAGCAATTACTACCCTATGTACCATCACTGGGCCCCTCCTACACTCTCTTAGGAGAATTTCTACATTTCTCATGCAACCTGCTTGTGTGACAAATCCACACACACACTGCACCCAATTACTGTCAAGCGTAAGAGCTGCTCTGCCTGTGTCTCACCTCTTTAAACCCCTCCTGGAAGCAATTTTCCCAGCATACAAGGAATAAATCAGCATTCTCCTCAATCTCTCACAGGACGGTTCCCAAATAAGGATCAAGTAAACACATTTAATTCATGATAAAGCATTCTAATTCATTAGAAAATATTCTTCCCAGCAGTAGATGCAGTGTATTAGCTGCTCTAAGTGTTCAATGTTACATGCAATTAAAAATGTCAGGGTAGGTGAGACAAGGCTCTTGAATAGGCACTTGTAGAAAAGTAGTGGAACACCCCTAACCTTTCCTCCTCTAAAAAAAATCAAAAACCACATCAAATAGCCAAACAAACTGGAAAAGAAAAATAAATGCACACCTACTATAAGAAGTATAACTTCACCTGTGTCCCAGTCTCTCTAGAAGCATCAGGAGAGGGAGAAGTGAGGAGAGCAGAGGGAGGGAATACAACCCTTCTTGGGTCACCAACTGCACCAGGGTGGAACTGTTAGCTGGATTTTACAAATGACTTACATGACCACACCTTGTGTAATCAATAGCCACTGTGCTGAGTGTCCCAAGGAGTCTCCTTTGGCACTGGCTGTCACTCTTCACACACATTTTCAGGTGACCAAATATCTGCTGCCTTCTGCTCTGGTGCACCAGAGGGATCTGCCCCCTCCTTTCCTTCTCTCATGTTTCCTTGTGGTGAAGGCTGGCTGGGTCAGAAACTGTCACCTGCCAGCGAAGGAGCAGCTGCCCTGAGCAGCAAACAGCCCTGGGGTGGCTCCAGATACCTGTTGTGCTGGAGAGATGAGTGTCAGAGGTGGCCGAGAAGGGCTGGAGGGGAGCACCGATGACCTTACAGTGGGTATGGGATGAGCAGAGCCAGAGGCTTTGTGTTGTCAGCACCTTCTGTGGCTGCTGGGGACAGGTGAGGTGAAGGGCATGTTTCCTTTCTCTGTCACTGACTCAGCTGCACAGGCATTCCACCTGTGCCTCCCTGGGATGCCCTGAGCAGGAGGGCAGCGTGCCTGGCCTTCCAAACCCCCATCATGGTGTCCCTGCTGAGCTTTACCAGAGCCCAGGGCCTCTCTCTACAGAGTGGGTTCCCCAGTGCCCCTGTGATGTCCCAGGGAGGCCAAACAAGCAGGCCTGGGGTCTCCAGCCTGAGCAGGGGCTGTGCTGGAACAGCCACGGGCAGGACTGAGGGGTCCTGGCTGCTCAGGGCTGCTGAGGGCCATCAGTGCCTGAGGCTGCCCAGCTGCTCTCTCCACGCTGGCAGGATCGGCCCTTGGTCACCTTGCGCAGAGCTCAGGGACACGGGAACACACCTGGAGTGTGACCTCCACCTTGGGCACTGCTCGGGGACATGGGAACACTCCTGGAGTGTGACCTCCACCTTGCCCAGAGCTCAGGGACACAGGAACACACCTGGAGTGTGACCTCCACCTTGCCCAGAGCTCAGGGACACGGGAGCACTCCTGGAGTGTGACCTCCACCTTAGGCACTGCTCGGGGACATGGGAACACTCCTGGAGTGTGACTTCTGTAGCCAGAGAACAACGCAGAGCCGCTCACCCGTGAGTCAGGGGAGGCCACGTGAGGCCCCGGCCCTGACGCCTTCCCGCCTACCTGGCATGAGCTGGGCTGGCACTGGGATCCCTGACCCGGCATCCTGAACCGCCACACAGCCCTGAAGGTGAGTGAGGGCTAGGGAGGGGTTCAGGAGCTTCTTGGGGTCAAGTCTGAGGGGATTTGGGGACTGTTTTGTTCTTTGGCTCTGTTCACAGCTGGGTTGTTGGTTGCTGTCTGAGGTATCAAGCCACTGTAAAAAAAAGGGTTCTGGTGCTGTGGGGATTACGGGACTTCCCTATAATCTCTCTTCTTGGCTCAACTTGAGTCTTTTTGACTCGACTTCCCCATTTTTTAAATTTTTTTTTCTCTAAAATCCTCATGGCAAGCCCTACACTTTATGCATAGAGAAATATTTGTTTGCCTTAATTTTACTCAGACTACAAGCATGAACTTTTCTGCCTTCTGATGAGTTTATTTTCTTCCTTCAGAGCTTTGCAACGAGCACGGAGAGGCACACTGTGTGAAAGGAGAAACACAAACCAGGTAATTTCCAATGCTGCATGTCAATGCTTATGGCAGAGCTGGAAAACAGGCAGCAAACCCCCCAGGGCTTCCCAGGTGTGAGGCTGGCAGCAGTGCGGCCACCGTGTCTGGGCTTGCTGTGAAAGCCAGGAGAGGAAGGAAGTGCTGGAGCTGCAGCAAGGAGTGGATGGGCTGTGCCTGCTCCTTGCTCATCCCCTTGGGGCTGGTCAGAGCCAGCCCGGGGAGCTGCCCTCCCTACCGTGACATGCACTTGCTGGGTCTCTCCACACGCCTGTGTTCAAGGAGAGAGAAAAGTCTGAGTTTTGCTACTTCTGTGTCACATTTCAGCTACATTTGACAACAGGAAGGCAAGCAGAAGGGTAGCAGAATTATTACCACAGCCCGAAGAGACTGGAGCAGGAACGGTTTCAAACCGAGCTGGTGTGGATCAGTTTTTGTTGTCTCACAGGAAGAAACTCAGCTTTCACCACAGCCACGGCCCTCCAGGACATCTTCCCATGGAACCAACTGCTAGGACCAACCTAAGACTTGCAGGTGTGCTTTAAGAAGTTGATTTGGTTTGGTTTGAGAGAAGGGCAGAGAGGAGCTTAATGTTTATGCTTAAAATAAAATTTAGCAAGATTAGGTGTCAGCACATAACTTAAAGCTAAAAGCAGTTTCAAAGAGAAAAGGTTTGGGATTGTCTGATTTTTGTCTTGAAGTCAAAACAACCTTATTTTACTTTATTTGCTTTTTCTTTTTTTGGTTATCCCATTGAGCAATTTCCCTCAGATATATTTCATCAGCTAAGCAAAACACTGCTGTGTATAGAAGTTTGTTAGCTTCACTTCTTAGATACAGCTCTGCACACAAATTTTATTCTAACATGTTAAAAAGACCTCACTGCAATTAAATTCTGATTTACTGTGGGGAAAGCAAGGAGAGGTCTGTTGTTCATGTCATTCCCCAGTGAGTTCATGGCCAGGCTGAAACGCCAGTATATCATCATCCTTCTCTCATTATGAGGTATAATCAACTAAGTCACTTTTAAAACATACAATAATTAAGCACCTATACTTATCCTTTGTTTAGATCTGATTTTCTTTCCAGAAGAGCCACAGGGGAATTAACTGTGCGTAGTTGAAGAGAAATTAGCTACCCAACTTCCTTGGTTAATGTAAATCTTGGTGACTGACTGGGCTGGGCATGCTGGAGGCACAGAAAGGGAGATGGGAGCAGATGCCGGCTGCTCCTGGATCCTCTTGTGGCATCCAGGTCTTACCACAGTGGGATGCAAAAGTGCATTAGGCAACTGTGTTCCTGTTGCTGGAACAGCTGAGCAGTCTGGTCATTTGGGCCAGCAAATGAGCAGTTTTAAAGTAAATCAGTCTGATAGCAGATGAGGATGACACTGACAGTGTCTGCCCTGCCTTCAGTGGTGAATCTGCCCTTCCTTTGTGCATGGCAGGACAGGTTGGGTAGTGCCCACCTGGTCACTTTGTCGTTGGGATGATGCAGAGCTGGGATGGGGCAGCTGCTGTGACAGGTTCCTGTCAGGGGAAGAGCACCCTGCCTTAAAATGCCAGGAACCCCAAAGACAAACCTCCTGAGTTTCACTCAACAGTAAAATATCTGGATGTTTATAATTTTTTTTTAAAGTGAAATTAATCAGTTGGAAAAAAATGTTTATATTTACTTTTGTTCATTTAGGTCTGGTATTTTGACCATGCGGTCCAGAGAGAAGCCTAAAGGATTTAGCTTAAACAAGCAGCTATTGCAAGGTCTAAGTTGAGCAAATAGGAAGGCAAGAAAAAGACTGAAAAAGTCAGAAAACCATAGCTGGAGATACACAAGTGCATAAAACTGATATTCTTTATTGAGTGGCCAAGAACGAGTCTGTCCAGGGTGTGGTTTGCTGGGTTTCTACATTTCCAGATCAGCTGGTGCTTACCCAGCAGAGGGGACAGATGCATTTCCTGCATTCCCTATCGGGTGCTCACAGTCCCACAGGGCTGCTGCCACAGCTACAGCAGCAAAGGCTGGATGTGAGTCAGGGAAAGAGAAAGATCTGTAGATCTTTTGCATAGGTTCATCACTGGAAATAATTTCAAAATGTTCTTAAAGTATTGTTTTCTCACAATACACTTTGGAGCTAGGTAATCCAGGTTTTCTGAGCTGAGCCTTTGAAAGTGGTTATGTAATTTTCCCAGAAGTCTTTTGAAGCCTATTTGTGTCTAATTCCTTCTATCTGAGAACTGACACCCTAAAAAGTTGTTCTGTTTGAGTGTTTGCTTGTGGTACAGTGTCCTTCTGAAGATGTTAACTGACCTGCTTTGGGTTTTGTATTAGAATATTTTTTGGACTGATACAATGGTCTCTAGAGAACTGAAAGTTCCAGTAGGAAAAGAAACAAGTTTTCCTCTGGAAAATTTGAAGGATATACTTAGTTTTCACACTGCTTCATTGGAAGTGTTTTGTTGAATGGATCTATAAGTCATACTGTAAGAAAAAGTATGGAGGTATGAACTGTTTTCCTGTCATGCCCTGCATAATGGAAACTGTGCTTCAGGCTCCCCCAAAATCTTCTTTTGCATATCTCATTACAGCTGTGGGTTATTTGCAGTGTTGCACAAGGGGAGATGCATCAGTGCAGGATGCCTGGACTGTGGTAGGTAGAGGCAACAGTTCAGAACCACAAAATGTGCACCATCAGAATATTCCAGCCTCAGCCCAAAACTTCTGTGATGAGTTTATCAAAACAAAAGGAAACGCTGAATTTTGGGGATGTCAGAATGTTTGCTTCTGTGGCAAATACCAGTAATTAATCTGGGATCAACACTTTAAAATTTGTAATTCATAATGCTAAAGTTAATGGAAATTCCTTTTTCATGACAACTTGGGAAGAACAGATGTTGAAGCATCAAAGTCTTCTGTGAGACAAGAATTCGAAGTCTTGTAGGACTTTCTTAGGAACTATTTCTTCTATTTTTCCTGGCTGATACATTTTAAATATTAGGATGTCAAAGGTACAGGATAATTGTTCTGTTTCGTGAATGGAACAGGGCCTATTAGGTTACTCACATCTGTGGTAAATAGTTAATTAGACACTGTGGTAGCTTTACAAGACAACAATGTGAATGATCAAGTCTGACTTCTTTTTGTTTTACTCATGATGATCAGACTTTTGTTCTTTCCTAATAACCAAAGGCCAGTAGGAGTCACTCAGAGGAATTGGGTCCCAGGAAGGTAAATGAATCATGATGTGAAACAGAGAAGTGATTTCAAAACTGAAAGGCCCAGAGAGAGACGCTGTGTTTGCAGAAAATCAAAGACAGAAAACCAGGAAGGTCAGTGACCTGATTCTAAATGTGCTTTTCCTCCCCTTTCAAACAGGCACAGCAATGGAGAACTTGGATGTCCCGATCCCAGATCTTACTGAAGAGCAGAAAGGTGAGGGGAGCACACAAAGATCAAAGCTTTGGCCCATGCACACTGCACAGCAGTGTTTGCCAGGCTGGGCATGAGTCAATGAAATCTATTTCCTCTGAAAAGACACACTGTCAATCTCCTTGCTTGTAAAAGAGAGACCAGCAGTCAATTCCCAGCTCTTCCACAGGCTCCTCTTAGGCTTTGTGCACATGCAAATGGGAATTTAGATACATGAAGGAGACTTACTGTGCATTAAATGCCTGATGGGCAATCTCAGTGCCTTGGTGTGCAGCCCTTGGTGTCTTTGTGCTTGTCTGTAAAACAGCAAGGTCAGAATAAGCACCTGTTAAATAGCAGGAATGCTTTGGGAACACTTGCTTCTCTAACAACAGCATCACAGAGATACCAAGAATTTATATGGACTGTTGATATTTTTTTGCTGTTTTGTGGCAGACAGAGGTGCTTTATACAATACAGCACCACTGTCTTTCCTGTGTGCTGGTGCTGGGCAATGTGTTAGAGCCTGGTGTCTGTCACCACACCTGCACTGAGCACCACAGGCACACTGCCAATGCAGCCCCCCTGTACTGCTGCACAGTGACAGCCTTGTTTTCCTCACAGACATTTTCCAGAGGGTCTTTGCTGCTGATGCCACGTACTTGGAGGATCACGAGAAAACGAACCAGTCCTTCTGGGAGTCACTTGTAAAATGCTTGGCCACCACTGACCCACCTATCCTGAATACTGAGGAAAAGAACAATGTAAGTTACTAAAGAAATACGTATCCTTGTTATGCAGGTATTTTTTACTTTTTTACTATACTCTGGGGAGAGAAAACATGCAATCCCATTATCTGATATGCTGAAATATATTAAAAGGTGTAACAGGGCACTTAGATAAATGAGGTTCAGGCCACTGCTTTTTACTTCATTACTCTCCATGTGCAAAAATAACTGGCTTTGTATAAATTCCTCTCAGGATCAGTTCAGCTCACTATGTTCCAGGCAGCACCATTGTCAGTGACATTTTGCTGTAAGATACTGCAGCAATTGCATGGCCATTTTCAGACCCTATGGCTGTATTTCTTCAGCTCTCTGAATAGTTAACTATTGCCCACCATGCTGTTTTTCCCAGTTGAAGGTTCTGCTCTGAGTTGCTGAATGGAGTTTACATTCTCTTCCCATCTTTGGCATTACTCTTTGTCCCCAGTTTCCCTTTTGTACAGTAGGGGCAGGGGTTACATTTCCCACAGGGTGAGATACACTCATTTGCACATCAGGGTGTGCTTCTGCAGGCTGTGTTTCATTGGAAAGACTATTTGCTATTTACTTGCCTTCTTTTCAGCTCCTCAGCAGCTGTGATGTCCTGCCTGGAGGCTGTGCTGCCTGCCTGAAAGCCATAGAGAAGAAAGGAGTCAGGGCAATGGCTCTTCTTTACCTTTTGCTGAAGACCTCCAACCCATCTGGGTACAGGCAGCTGCCCAGCTCCAAGGGAAAGGGTGAGTCCTACCTGTCTTCCTGTCAGCTGTTTTGTTAAAATCACTGCAGTGCCAGTGGGACTTGACAGCAGCTTGAGAACTCTGACATGTGCTTGGAAGTGATTCTTAGTGAACAACTGAACTGTTTGGAAGTGCTGCTCAGGAAAGGCAGTCAGGTGAGTTGGTAATGGGAGCCAAAGTTAGTATCTTACTGCAGTTTGACTTGGCTTCTTCTGGGCAAAAAACCACCTGTCTTTAGGGTGACAGCATGTCCTGGGATGATGCTGCTGAAGAAGTTTCTCTGACTTGAGAAAGTTTTCCCTGACTTTTTTGCACAGACTGTTACCCAGCCAGCCAGGACCCCTCTGTGTACTCACAGCGGTGAGAAATCAGAGCTGAGCCACTGAAAATTTTTTTGCAAATAATTCCCTAGCAGCACATGTAAAACTAAAAGGAATGGACAGGGGATGGCACACTGGGTGCTGAACCTGGCAACAAGATTAAAGAGACTTGTTTGCCTGGTTGTGCAGTAAGAAACTAAGGGCAGTTTCACAGGGCCCATAGTCATTAATTGTCTTTAGCAGATGACAGATCAGCACTCACTTAAGATGACCCTGAATTTAATTGGAGACCCTCAAGGACATCTTGTTCCTGCTTCTGCCTTGATTAAACATGTTCCTGAAGGGGAGAGACCTCCCAGCCTGGAGCACAGCCCAGCTTTGGTCATCTGTCAGACTAGGAATGTTGGTAACAACGAGCCCCCTTTCCTGCCCTTGGGCTGTGAGCAGCCTCGAGGAGCTGGAGGGGAAGGAATCCCATCTCCCTGCCTGTGCCCAGATCCTGCACGTCCTGGTGAAGAGAGGCTCAGAGCCCCGGCCCTGAGCACGGAGCTGGCAGTGAAGCTGTTCAGAGTCACCTGCAGCCCTGGCCACACGAGAACAGTTGGGATTCTGGGTCGGGTCAGCCCCTCAGGTGTGGCCTGGCTGGGAGGGAGGGCTGTGTCAGCCCCGCAGGTGTGGCCTGGCTGGGAGGGAGGGCTGTGTCAGCCCCGCAGGTGTGGCCGGGCTGGGAGGGAGGGCTGTGTCAGCCCCTCAGGTGTGGCCTGGCTGGGAGGGAGGGCTGTGTCAGCCCCGCAGGTGTGGCAGGGCTGGGAGGGAGGGCTGTGCTCCACGAGAGGGAGCTGGAGCCACGGCGGCGGCACACGGAGCACTGGCTGAAGCAGCCCAGGGCAGGGTGAGCCACTCCTCTCCTGCTGAATGAAGCATCCTTCAGCTGCTGCTGCTGCTTCAGGGAGTGGGGATTTGCACATGGGTAACATTGTGGATAATTAAATGCCAGAATATTGAACTTTAGGTGTCTGCCACAACCGTTTGAGAAAGTCTAAAGTGTAGTGTGCGTGATGCTTTCATTTGATGCTTTGTACTAACCTTTGTGTGCAAAAAACACAGCTGAAATTAGACACAGTCTGATTTCCTGTCAGGCAATCTTTAATAAAGCATTGTGAAATCTGGAATTGTAAAATAGAAAATGTAGTAATTCATGTTTTTTTCTCTATATATAACAAGATGAAAAATTGAAACTCCTGAAGAGACTGGAAAGGAATTTGGTATTTTCAGAAGAGGACAAAAAGTCTGAAAACTCATCCCACGAGTCCATGGATGAAGATATGCAAGGTAAAGAGGATTTATTTTATTTTCCCTGATGAATAACTTAGTCTGACTGCACGTTTGTAAGGATTGACAAAGGAGATGTGCAGCAATTCAGTGGCAATTCTGCAGAGCTCTGAATAAAGTAAGAAATTGTGCAAAAGAGAGAACATAGAAAATCATGAGTACCTGATTCATGATCAGCAAAATAGTGGCTACCTTGCACTCTTGTGGAAGTTGGTTTCAGAAACAGAAATCTGCTGCAAGGTTCCTTCCCCAAAGAAAGGATCATAACTCCTCACTACAGCCCTTTATACAAGTTACTCCAGTTTCAGGTTTTACTGAGTTTCACCTTTCAGCCAGCTTTGAAGGGAGCTATGAGGCAAAAGCAGCCAGTAGCGATCCTTGCATTTCAGAGCCTTGATTTTTGCCTTCATATGATTATATTATGAGCAAACAACTACAGTGCTGTTGTTTCTGATGCTGCTAGCACATTTTTCTGTACTCTGGTGAACAAACACTTTCTCTTATTCAGACAGTGATGAGGAAGATTTAGGAAGACAGAAGACTGAAGGCCAGTTACTTGGAGGTAGGGTAAAGTGACAACAGTATTGGCTTTTACTAGAGGCAACCAATATCACTAAAAAAGGATAATTTTTTGCATTCTTTGGTTTGGCTGTTGAACAAAGGTACATTAACATGTGTAGATGTAGAAGAACAAGTCAGAATTGGGCTGTAGGAAAGACATTTCCTACAAGATGAAGCTCAACTAATGCTGACACTCAGCCATGTCCTGTGCTCAGAGTTGGATCAGGTCAGCAGCAAAATCTGCTGTTGTGGGAGGAGTCCTGCTGCCTGGGTCTGCACAGCTGCCACTGAAATGCAGCGAAAGGGTTCTGGAAGCATCTGTCACAGCCACTACTTACAGGGCCTGGAGTCAGCCCACAGCACTGACCTCATCAATGAGGACCACCTTGTTCCTGAGGATTTTCCTTTCCTCCCAAAGGAAAAATAGAAAATAAGTACAATGCAGATGAAGAAAATGTGCTGTGTCAATACACAGAAACAGCTATGGATGTAAAAAAAGTAAAGCTTTAATATTTTAATTAATGTCTTAAACTGAGCTCAGCCCAGATGTAAAAGCACCTCATTTAAATTGACATTGGGAGATCTAATCTGTCTCACAGGAGTCTGATTCTACCTGACTCCAGATACTTAGATGGAATATGGGGTGGGGGGGGTGGTAATAATTCAGTCATTTCCCACTTTTTGACTGCATAACCCTCAGCACAGCCACCCTCTCTCAGGAGTTAGAGTTGGTCTCTTCCTTGTCTCTGTTACCTGCACTGATTTCAGGGAGTTGCATGGGCTGGCACTGGCACCAGACACACACACTCACTGCAGGTATTGACCTCCCTCCTCTCTGTGTCTTGTTTTAGGAATACCAGCAGAGCTGGTTCCCTACAGAGATTCAGGTAAGCGCTCCCAGGTCACCTCAGACTGCTGGGAGGATGACCATAACTGCAGTGTCTTCTTCCTGACCTGCTCATACATTAAAAAAGAACTCTCAGGCTGTAAATCCTTTGGTTTCCAGTTATCCTGGTGTTGGGCCTGGGCATGGTGCAGGCATTCTGTTGCAAGGCTGTGGTAGTGGCTGGCTGACAGCAGGTGATGTGTACAAGGTGTTCTAGCAGGTTAACCCATTTTTGTAGGCCTGCCAGGTTCTCACAAGATTAGCCCACACCAGTCATCATCCCTTTCAGGGGAAAACCCAGCAGCTCTATTGGGCACCTGTTCAGTCTTAGCCAAAAAAGCAGTTTTTAGCATTCCCTGAAGCCCTCTGTCTCCTGCTGAACAGGGGTGCAGGGCTGGGAGGGCCCTGGAGCCTGGTTTCTGCAGGCAGTGATGCTTGGCTCCGAATGCATTCCTGCCTTAGCTCACAGCATTCCCAGCAGGAGGTGCCAGGTGAAAGCCAGATGTCAGGCACCAGAGCCACAGTGCCAGGCAACAGGCTTGCACAGACAGGCAGACTGAAGGCAGATTTCCTCCCACCAGACACTGCTGCACGGCCCCAGAACGTTTGTCAAAAGCCCATAGCAGGAAATTGCCAATGGCTTAATTGCATTACTGAGCTCATCCCTCCTGTGCCCAGGCCAAGGCCACAGGAGAGGCAAACAGCCCAGTGGAGCAGCCTTTTGAGAGGATATCTGTTCAACCACTTCTGTTCTGTGCAGTGGAGAAGATTAAAAATTGCAGCGTAATCCCTTGGGGAGGTTTTTGAGGTACCTGTCCCCAAGGAGCCACACAGAACACCAGGGCAGAGGGGTCCATTGCAGTGCCACGTTCTCCCCACATTGGCAGGTGCAGAAAGGGTCGTGGTACTTTTCCAGTTGGTTTTTGGCCTCTCTACCACTCACCCCAGGTTTTGTTGCAGATAGGTGGTTACTCACTTAGTGCTGAGAATATGAAGGTCTATATTTGTATTTTTTTCCATCAGAAATAACAAAACTATATTGCTTTTCAGAGATTGCCAGAAGAGAAGATTCAGATGCAGATGGTGAGTGCAAACATGCAAACAAAAGTTTATCTTGTGGATGGTCTTTCAGAACTGAGTTTTGCCTAGTGATGAGGGCAGTACCAGCTCCTTGATGCCTAGAGATTGTCTAATCAAAAAGTAGAAGGTTGAAAATGGGTGAAATAGGTTGGAATACTGTGCAAGTCATTCCATGATGCAAAGTTACAGTGGGACTGTTGCATTTAGGGAGTAGAGTAACACAGGACAGACATGTGCCAAGTGTGAATTGATGTTCTGCTAAGTTCTTTATCTATAGATCATTCACACAACTGCACAGAGCTGTATCTGTGAGTCAGAATAATGCAATGCTATATTATTAATAAGAAAATAACTGAGTTTGCCCCCAAACCAGAATGTGATCAATCCAGATTGCTCAAAAGAGTCAAAAATGTGATGCCTGTATCAGGTGACCCAGAATACAATTTCTTGGTGAGGTTTAGTTGCTCTATGGTTCAAAAGCACCACAGCAAAAGTCTACAGCTCATGTAGAGGACACTTCCAGTACTCACCTGTTAAATCCTTAGAGAAAATTCACTGCTGGGCAGGGATTGCCTGAATGCACAGCCCAGTCTAGGGGAAATCAGCATCTGAGACTTGTGTTGAATCAACTCCCAAAGGCTTGGGTGCAGCAGGTGCCTCAGGGGCTGCTCAAGCCACCAACAAAGGGAAAAGGAAAAAGCTGCTGCTTTGAACCCATCTTTGGAGAGATGGTAAAATATTCAGCTCTTTCTGGCAACACCGTTGGAGAAAGAAGAGAATTTGGCAACTCTGCTCATGACAAAGAGCAAATTGCTCTGTGTTTAAACCTCTAAAATACCTTGTGTGTTCTTACGTTGTTTTTTCTCTATGCCAGTGTAGCTGCAGGAGACTCATTTCAGCAGCAGGTCTTATTTTGGGAGGTGCAGAAGTATTTGACATCAGGTGTAAGTAGAGGGGTGTTCCTCACACCCTCAGTAATGAAGTTGATTTTATTATTGTAGCTGTGGTTGTGCAAAACACCCAGGAATCAAACTGAAGCTCCTTTGTACTACAGCTTTACTCTCCCACTGTCATTCTGAGACTATGGATTGTCCCAGAAGAGGCAGAAAAGACCCAGAGTGCTTTAAAACAATTTAGTATTGTTAATGCAGCCATCTGGTTATACTTCTTTTAAAATTCATTTTTAAAACCATGCTCTTTGGAGTGATTTTAAAATTGCTAATTTGATCTTTCTGAAAGGCTCGCAGAGCAGCAAACAGTTTTACATATATTCTGCTCTGACAATCTCTTTCAGATGCAAAAAGGGAAATAAACTTTGAACTCCTTAATTTCACAGTTTCATGGCAATAAAAGTCATCTCTTTTTTGTAGCATATGAGAAGGAGAGCACTCACCCCCCTCAGTGGACGGTACGGTGGATGGGCATACGGAAGGATGGTAATTGATTTATTAAATCAAACTGATGTCAAACCTGTTGAACCTTATTCCAAGAATAAGACCTCTGGTTCATAAAAACCTTTATTTTTTCAACATAAGTCCTCTGTTGAAGTGCATCAAGGCTTCTTGATGAAAATCATCGAGGCTTCTCCCAGTGTTGAGCCCAGTGCCTGAGAAATCTCAGGGAAATTGATTTCATTCCCTGAGTGACACCCTGTACCTAAAGTTGGATTTGGAAGGGCCATGGCTGCAGTTATGACCTAATCTTTCCTCTCAATTTCAGATGAATTCTTTCATTTTGTCATTCTTTGCTTTGCAATTGGAGCTTTACTAGTTTGCTACTACTACCACAAAGGTAAGGCAGGATTCAACAGAAGGATAAATTGTTGCACTTCAGAAAAATGACCAAAGCTAACATTTATTTTGTTGCCTTAGATTGGACTATTTCTTTTGGGATTGGTTTAATCACCTTTGCTTCCCTGGAAACCACTGGGATATACTTTGGTCTAGGTAAGTGTCCCTAGAGCAGCAGCAGCTCTGTCCCTGCTCTAAGGACAAGGTCACGCTGTTGCCACAGGACCACAAACCCGCCGGGGTTGAGATTCTGTAACCCACCACAGAACTCTTCCCCCAACATCTCCCAGTTACAGGGGGGCTGCAGACAAGCAGCCTTAATGCTACAGGAGAGGTTGAGTCATTTTTCCTTCTCAGTGATCACAAGACCCTGAGTCACCTCTTCCTGCAGCAATGGCCAAATGCTGCGTTGCCATGACAACATGTAATTTTAGCAGCAAGGCCCATCTTCCCAGCTCCACTGGATGTGATGCTGTGCATTCCAGCTGCCATGCATTCTCCTGGGACTGAGGAGAGCTCGGGGCAGAGCCTGGATGGCAGCAGCTGCTGGAAATACTAAAACCTGGGCGTTTTGGCAATCCCTAGGGATGGTGTGTGAGAGCTGCCACCAGCAGCGAGTTATGGCTCCCCAGCCAAGAGCTTGTCTCCTCTGTAATCTCATGTTAATATGGTGGGAGGTTGTGGATGGTTCTCTCATGACTCAGTCTGATCTTTGTTATTAATGATATTGCAGATGTGCTTGTTTAAACAAGTGTCAGTGTTTGGGTTTTGCTATTTTTCTGGTTTTTTATGTTTTATGTTGCTTATATGTTTTTCACACCCAGTGTATCGAATTCGGAGCGTCCTTGACAGCTTTGTTCCTCTGATTGACAGATTCAGGCCAAGAGGTAACAGTGGTCTTTTTACTGACAGCATTTGCCCCCCCCTGGACCTTCCTGAGTACTTTGACTTGGTCAAGAATTCAGACCAACTCAGTTAGAAGACAATTTCCAATCTTACTGCCTTAAAAAAAAAAAAAGTAATGTTGTACTACAGTTCATTACAGCTGCTTGGGTTTGAAAATTAATTAGTCTTGACTCTTTCCCTGTGGCAGAATATTTTCACATTTTTAATACTCCACCCTGTATGGGGTACTATTTCCTGGCAGTCTCTGCCTAAGAATTCTATAACTTAAATAAAATAAAAACTCAGGGAGTGGAGGGAGGCTTCACTTGTTGTGTCTTCAGACAGACTCCTGGCTCATGTTTGTCCATGTTTATGGACACAAAACATGAAGAATATTGAAAAGCTACATGGATACAGCACAACTGCACACAGCACTCCTGACAGTTGTCTTTTTCCTCTTCCCACAGGCCTGACAAAAGCTGCCTAGGAGGACTATTTCAGGAGAGTTCCCCAAACCTGGCTGTCCAGATTTCCAGTACTAAAGGAACTGCTTCATGAGGTGAACCTAACAACCAAATGGCCAGTGTGAAATACTGAAATGTGAAACTTCTGAAAAACATCACTCCTTTCCTTCAAAAATAAACCTGAAACTGGGGTGTGGGGCCCCACTCTGGATTCTGAGGTGGTTTGTGGCTCAGCAGAGCGTGGAAGACAATCGAGATGTAGCTTTGTGTTTAATTCTGTTCAAATATAAACACATTCACCTTCCCTGCCCTAGGCAGCCGTGTGGAGCTGCATCACTCGTTCGTAACAAACCACGCGAGTCTGCCTGGGGTGTACCAAAATCAGCAACAGACCAATGCTGCCCTGTGCTGCTTCTGGCCAAGGCTTTGGCTGGTTCTGTAGGAATTCTGGCCTCCTCCTCCTCCCCTCTGTGCTGCCCAGAGCAGGCAGAGGCTGGCCCTGCTGTCCCAGCTGATGAATTGGTTGTGGCAGAACTTGGAGCAGTGGGCGGGCAGCGGCTTCACGCGAGGAGAGCTGGGAGACGTTACAGGCACTGACTGAGTGCTGCAGTAATGAGATTATTAACAACAGCAAATTTCATCCTTTCTCAGGGGAAAAACACAGTGCTTGATTTGACTCATCCCCCAACCTTTTTCTTTCTTTGAGTCAAATAAACATGAAACTTTGACATTCCTTTCATTTTATAGGGATTTAGACATTACAAGGATGTAGGGCTAATGCAATCAAAGGAAGACTGCAGCAAAAGGGGGTATCTTTAAATTTTTAGTAAAAATGTAAGGTCTTCATACTCACAGAATGACGAAGGCAAGGAAGTTGGACAGAAAAAGCCATAAAGATGGACTTGTAAGGAAATGTATATCTGAAAGCCATAAACCCAAACAGCTCACAGTTTTACAGGAACAATTTCAAGCTTTACTCAGGAAATTAGAAAGGTTACTTTTTGTTGTAATTTAAAGCATCAGTGTCAATCACTCTTGCCTGCAGTTCTAGCTGCACTGCCAGAAACACCAACAATTGCACTCAGGCCTGCACCAACGCAGCACAGCTGCCACCCAACCCCTTAAGGGCTAAATTGTGCAAGGAGGATGAATACAAGTTATTTCACAGTATTTATATTCGCATTTACATGTACTATTTACGTGTCTTTGTAGAAATATTCCATCTCAAAATACTGTATATTGTGTGTTAGTCTGCAAACAAGTCTTGCTCAAACCACTGTAGCCATGGTAGTGGCAAATAGCTTTTGGGTGAATTGAAAACTAGGCAGAGTCACTCTGCTCTGATGAAAAGGGCTTTTTCAGTGTCCTCTGCTAATGTCTTTCTGAAAGGTAATTTGTGGAACAATCAGGATGAGAAACATGTTTCAATACTTAATGTTTCAAATTTGGTACTCCGCAGTCAAAAATGAATTTTTAATTTTAACAGAAACTGCCTAAGGGTAAAATAAGCAAAGCATTTAAAAACAGCAAAGCATTTAAAAAGTCACCTAGTGCATCCCACCATGCAAGATGAACAGCTCAGCCCCTTAGAGGAGGTCACATGAGGAAAATCAATTCTCAGAAGCAACTTACATGTTGAGTTGCATCCTCTTGGGTACCTGGGAATTTCCTGCTCTTTTTCCAGATCCTTCTTTAGTCCATCTCAGCATCACCCTTGCTGCAGCATCAGCCAAGCACTCAAAACTACAAGTTCCTGTGAAGAGTTTCAACTTCCTTCACTGAGCTTGTGCTCTCTGCACTACCATTCAGCATGTCCTACCTGAGCCCAGGGCTCTGCTGGGCCCCACCTCCCCGTTGGTTCCCCAGGACCTGGAATATCCCATTCCACTTCAGCATCACCCAGCATACTGGGGAACTTCCTCCTTGCCTTTGGTTTTAAATGGCTGGGGGCAGCGCAGAGAGGAGAAACTCAAAACATTCAGGTATTACCCCGTTATACCAAACCCCACAGAGAAAAGAAGAGATGAAACCCCAGCAGGTTTTTTAAGCTGGTATTTTTATTAGAACTCTCTACATAAAGCACCTTTGCCTGCCTTACCCTCTCTGAACGCAGCTCTTCCATTACACAGCACGAGATGCTTCCAACTACTCGGCGTTCCTGGACTTGGACACGGCCGCCCTCACGGCCTGCATGATGGCATCCTTGTCAATGCCAAACATCCTCAGCAGCTCGGCCGACTTCCCGCTGCGGGGCACGTGGGACACGGCCAGGCGCGAGACGGTGACGCCGGGCTCGCCCACCACGGCGGCGCACACGGCTTCGCCAATGCCACCTGCGGAGAGAGGCACGCCCTGAGCAAGTGTCTGAGCAGGGAGCATCCACACTGTGTGTGGGTCTGAGCAAAGGGCCCTGCAATCACAGCCTCCATTCCCAGGCTTAGGAAAACACCAGTCCCATGTGTCTGATTTGGCCACTGTGAAATGAAAACTCTGTTCTGTATCTGAGGCATTTGAGGACGAGCAGGCTGCCGTTTCTGAAGGACTCAGCCATCAGCAGCAGGACACACCTGCCTCTCAAGGGCACAGGACTGTCAGCAAGCTCTCACCACCTCAGCATCAGCCACCAGGAACCAGGTTTAAAAATACACTTAGACTGAAGAGTGTTTACAAGTGCTCTTAACTTGCTGAAATTCCAACCAATCTCAGCAGCACTTCAGAGCTCCATCTTTTCACAGTGCCTGTACGTGCCGCTGGGCACCTCTCTGGGTTATGTAATGTATTCACAACCTTTGCTCAGAGCTCAGCTCTGACTCACTGTCAGTCACAGGGACAAAGGATGCAACGGGAACTGCATGGAGGCAGGAGAGACACTGGAAGCGGAAGTACCAGGGGAGAAGAAAACAGGACTTGTGTCAGAAGCGTGTGCTGTGAGACCTGGTAGAAGAGGCATCTTAGTGCCAGGGGATCTCCAGGATCACAGGGCTGCCCACAGCTCCAGGCATGGTGGGATTTAACCACACTGAGCCTCCAGCCAGAGGCAGCTCTGCGGATGCAGCTGGTGAGATCAGTGTGATGGGGCTTGCAGTGCACTCAGGGTTCTGATGCACAGACTCCTGCCCTGCCTGCACCACAGAGCACTGTGCCAGCACAAAGCCCCTGTTCAGCACCTCAGAGTTCAGACTCTGCCATCTCACAAACCTGCAGTGAAATACTTGTCCAGAGCTGAACACTAAACTAGAAAATGATGAGGTTCAGTGATCTATCACCATCCACAGTCTGGAACAAAAGTATGGTGTACCCAGCACTCATGGTAGAACCAGCTCACTATAAGTACCTGACAGGAGTGACGCTCACCTTAAATTAGGATAATATTCTCAAAACTATATCTGCTAATTTCTGATAGTAGGTATCTATGATGGCAGTGAAGAAAAAGGGAGGAATTTATCCAAGAGTAACTGTGGAAACTGCCCAAACCATCTGATTTCAAGCAACCTGGAGCCAAGCTTTTGGACACATGGAATACTTAAACCTGCACGGCAACGGTCTCTCTTGCAATTTCACACCTGCAGAGCAGCTGCCATGCAGCCATTCAGAGCACATTCTCTGTGCAGAACCCCTGAGCACAGCAGGAATTTACAATTTGACTGGGCACAAATGAATCCAGACTTCACTCAGACCAAGCACACAAAGGACACACAGGGCCAAGTTAATCAGAAAGGCAGCCCTGATTAGCCCTTACATCTTAGGAACCTTTCAACCCCCAGTGTCACTTTATAATCCTAACAGCACCAGAAAAGGCTGAAATCTCTCTCTTGCTTTAATGGGATGACAGCATCAGGTCCCATACTCCTCTGTCAGATCAGAAGCTGAGAGCTTCCAGCCTTTGAGGGCTGTGACCTCCCAGACCCTGCTCACCTTCATGGTAGTGGTCCTCAACAGTGATGATCCTGCCCTTGGTTGCTCTTGCACTTTCAAGTATTGTCTTCTTATCCAGGGGTTTTATGGTGAAGGGATCAATCACACGGATGTAGATTTTTTCTGCATAAATAAATGAAATTATTTGCAACAATGAATTGCAACATGCAAGACAATGCCAGTGGTACAGGCAATGGCTGTGATCTTCTAGACCATTATGAGAACTGCCCACATGAACTCCCAGGTACCTGTACCTATGGCTCATCTACCACAGAACCCAGCCAACCCTAATTTTTATGTGTATTCTTTCTCCATGCACCTTGTGGAGTAGTGACATCCATTCATTCACAGACATGATGGAGGAGGCTTGGATGAGTGACTCAAGGTTACCAGGAGCACCCATCAGCAAAACAGTCATCTAACTGGGTTTCCCCAGGTAAGAGCAGAATCCAGTCACCAGAAAATCCTCTTTATTCAGACTATCAATTGTAATTTTTTCCCCAGGCCTTTATTTTACCTTTAACTTTGTTGTCAAGTACAATTTCCACCGGATTCTTTGGTCTGTAGGCATTCTGAAATCTTTCTTCACTGCAGGCTGCCACCTCTCAGGTGTGCCTGTCAGAACTGCCCAGCCCTACCAGGGCACCCTTAAGGTTGGTTGGCACTAAATCCAGAATCTGCCCTGCCCTCATAAGGCAGGCCCAGCTGGCTCATTAAAGCTGCACACAAATGGCAATTGTTTATAAAGAATGGGAATTATGTGAGGTTGTCTCTGATCCTGGCTGGCTGAACACTGGACTGACTCCTACACATGAAGAGGCCCCATTGTCACAGTTTTGTGACTGAAGGCTCTTTAGTGGCCAATACATTTTGGGTATTAGACACTGCCTCTGCACTACGGGATTATCTCTCCAGAGGTGATTACCCAGCCTTCAAGATCAGCAGAGCATTGTAAAGCACGGTAAATGTAGAAAAATAATAATGGTTCTGAAAATACAACTTCCAAAATGTCCTAAGCCTGGTGACTCAAGGTCATGACAAAGTATCAGTCCACCCAGATACTGCACACAAAGCTCCCCATAAGCCACAGGCAGCGTTACTGCATTATCTCCTGCTATTTGTAATCTCTTCCTGGGCAGAGGCCCTGACTCACAGATGGATTTTTGATGGTTTCTTTCTCTTATTTCATTGAAGGATTATCACTGCTGTGAGATGTCAGTGGCTTGAGCACTGCCACACATTTGTGCCCCTCCCACGCTCGTTCAGAGCTGCTGCATTCAGAGGAACCCAAGGCAGCAGAGAGCCCAACCCAGAGCCAGGTGCCCAGGGCCAGGTGGCCACAGGCACACAGGGGTGACCAGCTGTGTTTTGGGACCTGGCCTCTGCCTGTTTGCAGCTGACTGTGCTGTACCTGGCCCACCAGACCAGGTGCCACTCCTGCTTCTTACACAGTGTGCCCAGGCCTCTGCCCACAGGGCACTATCACAGATCAGCAGTTCTAAGGAGACCTTGATCTGATCTGTTTGCAATTTTCATGGCTACCAGTGCTGCTAAAACCTCCTCCATCAGGCCAGACTGGCAGCCACACACTGTGTTGTACTGTATCAGCTACCAGATGACTGACTAGCTGTCTGAACAGGGTAATTAATGGTTACCAGTCAAAGGGTGAGCAGTTAGGCTGACTGGTACTGATTTTTTTCTGTGTTAAATGACAGAAAGGAAAAAAGCCCCACCTTTTCTCAGCTGTTCTGCTGCAGCCAGTGCTTCATGCAGAGTGACTCCTGCTCCAATCACAGTCACTTGGTCATCCTTACTCTTCAAAATCACCTGCAAGAAAACACGTCCATGTATTTTTAACACTTAATCTTACTGCTTCTGTTTATATTTCTAGAGATTTTAATGGAAACATCAAATCTTTGCAATACTTTAGAGGGAAAAGGGCTTTTACAAAAGGAACAGTGCATAATTTTTCTGATTCTATTTATTTGTGCAGCATTTACCTTTGCCTGTCCAATATGGAAGTCCTCATTGTTGTTGTAAATGACAGGGTTTTCAGGACGACTGGTTCTGATGAAACAAATGCCCTGTTTCCGAAGTAAACACGTTAGAAATCAGGAAAACAGAAAGGTGTTGACCTTCTAGTTGATAAATCCTATGAAAAAAAATACAGCAAAACGACTTTTTCTGTTTGTCTGATGTTTACTCTTCTGTTACCTCTGGTTCTTTTAAGTAAACTCTCTCTGCCCCACCAATTCCCATTAGTCCTTTGTGGTAGCTGGTTGCTTCAAACAGTACAAAACACTTTACCTCCTCTTAAAGCACACTGATAACTTACAATTTCCTTTCTGATTCCAAGATGTTTATTTCTCTTTCATTCTCTTGCGGAAATGGAGAATCCTACTCGAATTAATTCGACTCTCAGAACCTTACACACATGTGCAACTTCTACTCTGTCAATTTTAAATTAGAGAAGAAATCCTGGGCTGAAAGCAAGGGAAAATGCTTTCCATCAGTTAAAGTTCAGATGCCCTTCCAAAAGAAGTAGCAAACTTGTACTTTAATCTCTTCTTCACACTCCTTTCCCCATCTCCCATCTTTTTTTTTCCACAAAGCACTCATCACATTTGTAACACACCAAACTTCCACACTCCCTCACTGAAAAGCTGTAGCAGCAAGATTGAATTTTTTCAGATCATTTACTCCTTTCTAAAAAAAAACTCCTATGGCAGCCAAGGAAAATACTGATCAAGGAGATGATCAAAATCCTTGATATAAATTTATCTTTCCATATCCAGCTTTAAATTTGACCCCAGAGATACTGTACTAGGAGAGCACTTTCAGGTTTGCTAAAGACCTAAGAGAATTACACTTACTCTTACTCTGAGTCAATACAGATTCAAACTGCACTTGGTGTGTTATCATTTACATCTCCCCAAATCTGGCCCACAGCATTCCAGACTGTTCATTCTGCACTAGCCTGGACAGAATGTCTGCAACCTTTCTTTGCAAAGAAAACATCCCACTGCCACGCTGGAGCCTCGGGAAGAATTTACGTGGGTAGAGACATGCAAGAAACACGCCAGAAGCAACAAGAGTAGTACAAAAGACAGAATTATTCTCTGGCTCAGAAATACTGTGATGCAAACCTTGGTATTGGCAGCTATTTCCACTGCTTTTTCAGTGGCTACAGCATCACTGGGGTAAAACACAGTGGAGTTGGGAATAGCCCGGAACATGCACAGATCCTCCAGTCCCATCTGAGATGGCCCATCCTCACCTGAAAGAATTAAAGCAGGGTTAAAAAACAGCAAGTGCACATTTTTGACAATCACTCAATATAGAAGTGAGATTCAACGTGAACCAGGCAAAAAAGGAGAAAAGTATAAAATCAGGCACACACACGACATGCAAGTCTACCTGCTTGAGAAAAGAATCATCTTCCCCTTAAACTTGGAACCATCTAAACAGTAAATAAGGATAGAAAGAGACTAAAAAGAAAGAGAACTGGGATTAAAAAGAAAAAATAGGAAATAAAGTATAACAGTAAAACAACACAAAAGGAATACAACCAAATAGGAAGGGCACAGATACAGAAAGAGGGTCACAAGATATCTGAGCATCATCAGATTTATGTGTGCTGAGGCAAAATTGACACTTGTCAGTAAGTGTTCCTCCAGATTCAAACTGCTGGAAACGTGAAAGCAGAATTGCATGTGTCCCATCAGAAATGGAGAGTGCAATTGGTACAACTACTCTCAAATTCAAGATTAAATGAAGGGTATGTATGTATTTTTTAATACTGTGAAAAGGTCTTTTAAGGAGCAATAGGGCATCTGTGTTGTTAATTTAACAACTCATGGCACAAACTGCAGCTCTGTGCCAAAGGATGGTCAGCCAGGACACGTGCTGGATGCCACGATTTTCCATGGTTAAAGAAACAACCACCACAGCACCCCCCGCCCCCAGCGACCTTATGTAAGGGAGCTTTGGGAATGGCACTGCTCCAAAGCAACCATGCACAGAGCTCTGGCTCCAGGCATGTCCCAGCCTGCAGCAGCAGGGCACAGAGCCTGCCCACATGCACCCGCTACCTGTGAGTCAGGAAGGACGAGCTCGCGAGGAAGGAGGAGAATGTTTTCCTAAGAGCAGCACAAAATTCTGAAGAACTTTAAACACGTTAAAGAAATCAATCATTGAACTCTGCCACTGCACATTACTGATAAAGTAAGCACCAATCAGGAAGAGGAAGTGTCTCGGCTTTCAGTCATGGCATAAAAAAAACCTCTCAGCATCACAGTTTCTAAATGTGTGCACTCTGAATGAGAGGGATCCCAGTGAGCCTTTTCCTTTCCTAAAATGCACCCACACAATGAAGACATAGAAGAAAAGTGAAATTATAAAGAATAAAATTATCAGGTGATAATTTTAGTATCCTGAATCTGAATCTTATCCAAGGTGGAGAGTTACTCATGCTTGTCCTGCTTTTGCTACGGTGGTGCCGATACCACCAGCATTCAAAACTCTTCAATTCAATACAAAGTAATTTACAGACTAGCACCAAGTTGAGTCTGGTCCCAAGTCTTTATGAAAATCCCAATTTATATGGTTTTGAAGTACCACAGATCAAATGAGAGTATAGTTCTCAATTACATCTGCAAAACCTACATTTATACCTTAGTAAAAGAAGTAATTGCTTAATAGTAGCAAATGTCCAGGATATAAAACAGTCTAAAGAACTGATATTTCTATTTTTGACATATGTACACTATGACTTCTTTTTCTATATGTTCAGCTTGAAAAATACAGATTTTTTCCATTATTCTCTTATGACCTTAAAACTTATTTAATGCTTCGGTCCATCAGCAACTATTGGTCTAGGAGCGAACTTAGTACAAGTTCAGAAGGTCATTGTGATAGTTATTTCTCATAAATTTAATGAGTTCAAATTTCAGTGCAGCAGAAGCCCAGGTCTACCTAGAACTGCATACATAATACTTCAATTTTCACCACAGATCCAGATTGCATTCTGAATTCCATGCAGATTCAGAATTCCATGCAGGCCCAAAGTTCTAACAGGAAGTACGCTTCATTCATACCCTTTCATTTAAAATTGAATTTGTTAACTGCTAAAGGATTTCTCTGAATAACTTCCTTTATAACTCTTCATATAAGTTGCAAAATTTACATTAACTTCATGTAACTCTTTACATAACTTTATATAACTCTTTATATAAGTTGCAAAACTTTGGGTTGAAATTCTCTTTTGAAAATCAAGTTGAGGCTTGAATGAGATTTGTACCTCAAACAACTTTATAAATCCAAGTCTGCACTTCACAGTCACAGCTCCCAGCAGAATATTTCATATGCTGAAAATTGGAAGTGCAGTTCTAGGAGACAATTTGGGTAACCCAAAGGAGTTTTGTCTTCTTAAATGAGCAAAGACCAAACCTAATTGGCTTTTGCACCAACATCCTGCTTGCTAGAAGTCTGAAGGTGGAAGGACTGATTTTAATAAGAAAAGAGGCTTGTAATAGAATCCCTGCCTTAATTACACACAAGAGCCATACTCTGATACACAACATACAGTCTCTGCTCCAGAAAACTGTACTGCTATAAGCTGAGGTTTGGAATGAGATTCCACATGCTTATGAAGCATCTTTAAATCTTTACCAACATTATAGGTCAAATTAACAATTTTGTTTTAAAAAAACAAAACCAAAACGAAACAAAAACTCCAACTCTCCTCCAAACCTTACTGCCAGCCAAAACTATTAAATGAACTGAAAAACTGATGTATGCAGAGAGCCTCAATTTACTACCCCTGTCAGCTCTCCCTCTCTCTTTCGCTTTCCCTGGAAATACCTACCAGTTTTTCAAGCATGAATGTCTACTTGCATTTTCCTTCTTGGTATGCAAGTCTGTTCCTGTTTTCATGGGTCATGTCTATGCATTTCAGATAAAAAATAAAATTCTCTTCCTCCTTCAAACCAAAGCGAACCTCAATATGATCTGACGTGTTCCAAACAACTATGGTGGGAAGCCAAGACCAGAGAAGGCTCTGCTGGTGAGGGCCCTCAGCCAGCTGGTCTGAGATGTGCTGGCTCTGCTGCCTCAGTGTGCACTGGCTAACCCTTTCCCCACACCTCTCACGTGGATGGGCTGCAGGACAGGGCCTGGGGGAGCCAAGTTCCTCCTGCTGTAAGATATCCTGGGTTTGGCTGGGATAGTTCTTTTTTTCCTGAGCTGGTACTCCTGGTTTCCTGAGTGGTGTGTTTTGGATTCAGGATGAGAATACTGTTGATAACACACCGATGTTGTGGTTGTTGCTGTGTGGTCTTATCCTAAGGCAAGGACTTTTCAGTGTCCTCATGCTCTGCCAGTGAGGAGATGGACAAAAAGCTGGGAGGGACCATGGCCCAGAGAGCTGACCCAAGCTGGCCACAGGGACATTCCACACCACAGAATGCCATGCTCAGCATATGAGCTGGGGGGAGCTGGCTGGAAGGGGCTGACCACAACTCAGGGACAGGCTGGGCATTGGTCAGTGGGTGATGAGAAATTGTATTGTGCTTGTTTTTCAGGGTTTATTTTTATAATTACAATTAGTAGTAGTAGTATGTTTTATTTTGCTCCATTTATTAAACTGTTCTTAACTCAAGTTTTTTTCTGATTCTCCCAATCCCACTGCAGGGACAGGGAGGGTGTGAGTGGCTGGGTGGTACTTGGTTGCCAGCTGGGATTAAACCACAGCAGATCAGGTTTGTGACTTCCTGAGGAACCTCAACATACAAGAGTCTATGGGAGCTGATGAGATGCATCCCAGAGTCCTGAGGGAATTGGCTGATGTAGCTGCCAAGATACTCTCCATGGAAAGTCACAGCAGTACCAGGTGGAGCCCCGGGTGACTGGAAAAAGTGAAACACTGCACCCAGTTTTAAAACAGGGAAAAGAGAGGATTCTGGAAACTTCCAGCTACCACCCTGTGCCTGGGAAGATCCTGGAACAGATTCTCCTAGAAGCTGTACTAAGGCACATGGGGAACAGGGAGGTGATTCCAGACAACCAAGGGTAAGTCCTGCCTGACTTTGAGCAGCCTGGTCTCGTGGGAGATGTTGGAAGGAGGAGATGACCTTTAAGGCCCCTTCCAAACCAAACCTTTGTATGATTCAATTTTCTGAATTACGTAACAGCTTCACAGTTCCTGTTTCACCAGTACTTAAGAGGTTTTGGATTTTTTTTAATCACCATATTTACAATTTCAGTAGTACAAAATATTGAGATAAGTTGAAGTAGTTACTTCAAATGTGTGATCTCCAAAGTGTTTTTGAGATTGATGGACAAGAGCATCTGTGCAAGAATAATATCAGTAATTTCTCACTTTAGAGATTGGGAAACCAAGGTACAGCACGCACATGACTCCTCTCCACAGAAAATGTCAACTGCAAAAATGAAATGGAACCTAAACTCCTCAGTTTCAGTCCAATCCCTTTGTATCAGTCTTTACTTGTACAGTAGAAAAGCTTGTAGGGAAAAGCCCTATTTTCATCAGGCCAAACAGGAAAAAAAACCAGATGACAGCTTGAAATTTTTCTCATTCTTTCCAACTACAACAATGTGTCTCACAAAACTGGATTTGCAAATTTGACTTCCCCCTATCAACGCTGCCACCGTGACACCACCCCAGCTACAGTACAGCTTGCCTGCACAGAGCAGGGTCCATTTGCCTGCCAGACACTGATCCCTAGGAGGATGGGGGCTGCTGTGGGAGCCGTGGGTGCCCTTACCGATGGAGACCCCGCAGTGGGAGCCGCAGAGGTTGATGTTGCTCTCGGAGATGGCAGCCATGCGGATCTGGTCGAACGCCCGCGTGAAGAAGGTGGCAAAGGTGCTGGCAAAAGCAACAGTCCTGTCACGAGTGGCACAGCCAACTGCAATGCTCACCTGAAAGAGGGACATTGGACAAGAACAGTGAATTCCTCATTTATCAGTTGTTTCCAGGACATCATCTGTGGGACTTCTTGCCCTAAAAATTTAGCAAGATGCTCTCAATGCAGATTAAAAATCTCTGTTCAGTCCTGCTTCTAATTGCTGGTGTTTCCAGAAAGGAAAGGAGGCAACTCACCCTACCATCATCTATCCTGCTGCATCTCCTCTGCTCCTTGCTTCAACTGCCAGCTGTTATTGTTGACTCTTACTTCTTTATCTACTTCAAGCAGCCATTCACAGATTTATTAAGACTTATCCCTCTCTTTCTTCTCCTGGATCAAAGGCTTATGTTCTCAGTCCAACGGACTTGGTCTTGCTATCTCCAGCAGACAAAAAATCATCATTACTAAGAGGAAATGGATTCACCTGTGTTATTTGAACTGGTATTTAGTAAAAGGGCCCTTCTTTAACAAAATGGAAATTAGAACAAGGTTCCCAAATTGGTTATTGCTACAATTACCTCATACACTTATTTAAGCAGGTATTAGAACCCCACTCTAAGGGGACTCACACTGAATGGTTACACTGATCTTTCCATAAACCCAAGGGAAGCAGTTACCATGTTCTGCTCAGCAATGTAGCACTCGATGTAGCGACTGGGATGTTCCTTCTTGAAGAGCTCGGAGAAGGTGGAGTTCTTTGTGTCCCCATCCAGAGCAATCACTCGATCGTTAGCGTGACCCAGTTTTGCCAGCGCAACCCCGTAAGCTTTGCGGGTGGCCCACTGCAAAAGGAAAACACAGCAGGGCTGCTGTAACTTGCTGCTTTCTAGAGGCTTTTTTTTCTTCCTATTTTATTGTTTTCAAATGATAGCAGTATCAAAAGTACATATGAGAATGGTGACTCACAGAAGAGAAAACAAACCCGCAATGAAGCATTAGAAAATACATCTGTGCTGAAATTGGCAACTCCCCACCAATCCTGCTAGGAAACATTTAAAACCTTGCTTTTCAGTCATGGAAATTCATTAAACCTCCAGGAGTTTCTTCAATTTTAACTGCACATAAAGTAGTTTAGAAAATTGATAATGATCGTGAAATGAAAAAGAGTGATTTGAATCTTCATATTTTAATATATCCTTTCGATACCCAGCAAGTTGATTGCATCACACCACAGAAATAGGTCTCTGCCTACTGAGAAGAGGTGGGTATTGAAATTGTGGCAAGGAATAACACAAAACCTGCCATCCAATTAAACAGTCTCACACTTTGAAAAATCTGACAAACAGTGGAAAATAAAGGAATACCTTTTCTCCCACTTTGTAAGTTGGTGGAGATGGCATCTTAATGTTTCTAATATTTACTATAGGTGCATCTTCTTCTGGAAGGGCTGGAGAAAGTTTTTTCTTGTTTTGGATTCTGTCATCTATTTCCTGAATGACTTGTTCAGCCATATTTTTCGGAAGGGGCTTTCCATGCCAGCTTTCCTTATCTTCAACACCTGTGTATTTAAAATCACATTACAAGTAAGAAAAGTATAAAAACAATTTAGGTTTTTAGCTGCAGATTTTACCCAGGTAAAAATGCAGTGGAGTATGACAGTCTAGTGTTGTCTTCCAAGGAAGAAATTCCTTGAACAATTAAAGTAGTATTCAGCTGCATTAGGACAAACATATTTAAACAAATAGGAGGAATTTTATATAATCAAATTACACATATTCCAAACTTGTGATGAAATCCCAGCATCTTCTACTGAAATTATTTGTAAATTGGCACCTAACAGACCTGGTCCCTAAGTGTGGCAGGAAACAACCACTAAATCAGTGTGAGCATTTCCCATGAAATTTCAACAGTTAGGCCTATTTAAACAAACTCAGTTAAGTTTGAAGCAACAGTTAACCAAGGTATCCAGTTCAAACAAGACCTGATGTTTTACAGCTTTATTTTAATAGCTTCTGATGACTCCTACCTGTGCACCCGGCACTAACAGCCAAATCACCTCCCTGGCTGATACACTGCTTTTCCCTAAGTCACTGCAAACAATGAACTTTGCTTGCTTACTCAACGAAAAGGAATGAACATATTCACTGCTGTTATTAATATTTATCTGGTCAGAAAGGCAAGCTCACAGAGTGCTGCTAAAAGCTGTAGCTAAAGGGAATCACAGCAACCCGTGACGCACTGAGTGTGCATTTACTCCATCCCATGGATACAACACTCCAGAGCTGGCATGTGTTTCACTTGACAGGACCAAACCAATTTTCTCAGCAATAAAGCTGCTGAGAGGTGCAGAGGTTGAAAGACTTTCTGCCTGCTATTGCTCAGATATGCAGGTACCCTTATTGCAGCACTAGGTATATACCATACACACACATGTATGCAAAGCAATAATTGTTTGATTACCTGATATGCCTTTGCCTTTAAAAGTCTTTGCAATGATGGCTGTTGGCTGATGTTTGGCCTGGCCAAAGGCTTTGCAAAGCTCCTCCACACTGTGCCCATCCACGATGATGGCATGCCAGCTAAGAACACAAACAGATCAACTGTTTCTAAAGGGTTTTAGCATGTGACACTCTCTGGTAATCAGCAATAACAATAACAAATACGAATTTCATTCCAGTGCAGTGTCTTTTTAAGAGAACCAAAGTATGCCAGAAACACGAACTAGCATTTATTTGAGACCATAAAAAATAGCACAGCTGCTTTTTTATAATGCAAAATGAGTCACAGGGGGATCAACAGCTACAAGCAAAATTCACAGCCCACAGAAAACTAAGTTATCCTACACTTCTTCAGACAAAATGGCCATTTTTAAGCACAAGAGCAAATCAAACATCTAGAAATAAGATGAAAACTGACAATAGAAGTTGATTAAAAAAAATAAACACTCTTGGCATAATTTAGCTTCTATTGTATCTGACAATTTTTTAGCATGGACTTTGCATATGCATAGAAATATGAAACTAAACGAAAGCCAATACACAAAAAATTCTCTTACAAGTAATGCTTTCCATGCTCTTTTTTTCTGATCTACTTGCTATGATAGGACATGTGGTCACAGTTATAAAATCCGAATTTAATGTAATAGAAACTGTTTTAAGATCCCTAACAGATTTATCTGAGTAAGCAGTCCTTATTTTTTCTCAAAACCAAAAAATTCTGCCACTTTTAATATTCCTGCTGCAGCCATAAAGTCAGCCAATATCAGGCATTATGAAAGACCATCTTCCTTGCTGATGGAATCCTTTAGAGCTGAAAGCTCATTTGAGCAATTCTGAGAAGCAAATAAAACATACATTTTCAAATGAGAGATTATCCTGAACTTCTCCCACTCACATACCCAAAGGCCTCGCAGCGTTTCTGGTAGATTTCAACGTGATGCTGCAGAGGAGCAGGGTCACTTTGTCCAAGACGATTAATATCAAATATAGCAACAAGATTATCAAGCTTGTAAAAGCCAGCAAAGGCCATTGCCTCCCAAACAGAGCCTTCAGATAACTCTCCATCTCCAAGCAGACAGTACACTCGATAGCTAGAAGAAATTAAAAACGAAAATAAATTAGGTTTGATGTGTGAGCATTATTAAATCAAAACTCCTCCAATAATTCATAGTAAGGATTCACTTCATTTTTCTATCCCAAACTCAATTCCCATCGTTCAATGCATTCACCTCAGCTAAAGTTACGTAACCTTAGACAAATCAAATTAAGGTAGTTCTGAGCTGTTACACGTTTGAAAAATAAGATGAGAAATACTGCACTCCTTTCCAAACCTTTGTCTCAAAAAAATCAAGTCTTAAGCCTCCCATTGCAAGGCTTGACTGAACAGGCCCATTGAACACTGTCACTGTGACTCAGCAAGATCCTGAACAATGCAGGGACAGTTACCTCTGCTTCCTCCTTCCTCCCATGTACCCTCTGGAAGGACAACCAACAGGAATTAATTTCAGGAAACTCTAAATTGTGGATGAGCTCAGCTATGGGTTAAAGCATGCTGCATAACAAATTCAGAGTTCAGGAAAAGGAAAACCAACATGATATAATTTTGTAGACTATTTCTCCAACCACTGAAGCCTTTTATTTAGGTAAAACTGAGTTAGCAGGAGAACTGCCTCATCTCAAATTCAGCCACAGCATTTGTCTTTTACTACCATTCTCTTTTCTCTGGATGACTAAACTTCGTAAATGTTTATTAGCCACTAGAATTTAAAAAAGAATAGTAAATTAGCCTTCAAATATATAATTTTAAAACAAAATAATCAAGATGGCTGTCAGTGATTGTTTTTTTACTCAACATGAAGCTATAACAGACTCTTGATCTGATTCCTACCTGCCTTCAGCTAAATCTGAACTCCTTGCACTTAAGCTGCTCCCCAGTGCTGCACGCAAGACCACCTTTTCCTTTTGTCATGTAAGCACTGGTTAGATTTTTTCCACACGTAGCATCTGCTAAACTCAATTAAAATCAGCAAGTCATCTTTCACAGAAATGATTTCAAGCTAGTGAAGTGTAGGACACATTAACTGGGCAGCCTATGCTCAAATGTACTAGAACTGTCAAATAAAATATATCAACTACATCAGGCTATTTTCCTCCTCATACAGATTTGCCTTTAGACATCTTCTTTCCTTGTGCACAAAACAAATGGCAGGAGCAGTCATTTTGGTCTCTGTGGAGTCGACTGCCTTTCTGATAACATTTTGGAGCCCTACTTTATGATTCAATTATGCTGTTATTGACCATAACAGTTCCTTATCCAATGTTCTGCATTATTTGTCATCTGACTTGGAACAGACATGTCCAGCTTGCACTTTCCTTCTAAAGGGACACATCCAGTCTCAAAATGGATATCAATTACTCTCTGGAAGTTAGAGATTCCTCCAACAACTCATTGTCTTCTCTGTTGAGGAACATCAGCTTGCCATGCTGTCAGGTTACAAAAGAAACAGACATAAGCACTAATTCTTGCTAACCTTTAAACCCTTGGTAGTTTCACTGGCAACAGCTTCATAATTATCTATAATTTAAAACCTGAATTTGAAATTAGATTTGGGGATGGAGAATAGAATAAAAGAGAATCTATCTATCTATCTATCTATCTATCTATCTATCTATCTATCTATCTAATTTATTTTAACAAAATTTTCCCATTGAATGCCTATAATCATGAAATAAGAAGATGGAATTACCTGGCTCTGTCAAAGAATTTGCCAGTGTATGCCATTCCACAAGCAGCACCAAGACCCTGCCCAAGGGATCCAGTAGCCACATCAGTGAATGCTTGTCTCTGAGAATAAAAAGACAACAATTATTTTACAGTCAAGAAACAGAGGAAGTAATTTCCAGTGCTACGAGATGGTTCAACATACATCAAAATGCAGCTTCTCAGCCATAACTATGTGCAAGTCCCTCTAAATCTTGCCTTGAACTCCTGATTTCCCTGCAATGCAGGTACCTTCAGGATGACTGTCACAAGCTAAGAGGAATCTCTGAGAGGGAATGGAATTTCTCAGCTGTGCTTCAGATGGCAACAGTTAAGAATTGATGATTTTGTGTAAAAAAGAATCAATTGGAACAACTGGCTGGGAATGGAAAGACAAATGAGGTGACCAAACTGGATGTAAACTCTTGAAATATCTCAAAGCTGCTTAAAGGACAAGTGAAGCCTGGATGGAACTTTACATAAACATTTATAAAATGGAAAATACTGCTATGCAGGACGGTAGGGGAACTTTACTACAACAATAAAGGTCATTTTTACATGCTCATTCAAACACAGTTCAAATTCAAATCCAGTTGTGAATTCATAAATGCCATCATCTTTCTTAGAAGTCTTTATCTTTTTTGTACTGTACAGCTGGCAACCAAAATTGCTGTGAAATACATGCACTTATTGTTTCACACAAAACATAATTTTGTATCCAAGATTATGAACACTCACTGGCACTGGGTGTCCTTCTAGGACAGAATCAATTTTCCTCAAGTTCAGTAATTCTGCTTCTTGTAGAAAGCCAGCCTCTGCCCAAACAGAATATAAAATTGGTGCTGCGTGACCCTGGAGAGAAACAGAAATTTTAAACAAAGCACAAGTATCACAAATCCCAAGTATCAAGACAAAACTCTACAAAGCTGACAAACCCTGAAATCAGGTTCCTGTGCCCATTAGGAAGGCACAGAGTCATAAAACAGTTTTACAATGCACACATCCACACTGATGCTTGTTTCCAAGTTCCCCATGGCCCAGTTTAGAGCATCCCAGCAGGATGAGCAGTGTTATCCCACTAGAACTTCCTTCAATATGAGTGTACTCCAGGTAGGATGCAGTGAGTGGCAACAGGCAGAGTTTTAAGCTTTGCACACTCAGACGTTTGTGGAGCAGTCATCTTCCATTCCTGGAGTCATCAGGAGTGAAAAGAGCATGCAGAGGTTTGAAGCCATTTAGCAACTCTGGACAGAAACCCTGATGAATTAGAGCTAAAGCAAACATGAGGAAGTGACTCTTTCATGCTTCACCACCTCAGCATCAACTGCTTGGTCCTTACTCAATTCCTTCTTTCAGAATGGCCACGAGAAATGGCAACAGTTACATCCAGCACAAGGACATTCACCATGGGCTACGCAGCACTACTGTAAGGAATTCTGACTCAAAGGTGGAACGTGCCTCACTGGAGCACTTCATCTGCCCTGTTTTACATCATTATGTTTTCTGAAGGCTCCTCACCTGCCTTTATGTCACATGAACAATATATCCCCGTGATTTGCAAGGGCACAATGCAAAAGGGGACAGAAACACTCCTAGCCAGCACAGACTGGGGTTTAAGTGTTTTCTGACCCACAGTGGCTTCAGAAGTAGCATTGACTTTAACACCATACCGGCACAGCAGGAATGCAAACTACAAACTACTCACTAACCTGCCCTGTTTCATGTAATGGTCCCTGAGAAGCTGGCAGGAATTAGTGCCCACTGTGACGTGGCTGCAGGCAGAACAGCAGGGTTGCATTTAACAAGAGAGCACAAAAGCCAACTGCAACTGCCTCATTAGAAAATTGGTTATGCCAAAATAAAACAGACCTTATTGCATCCTGATAGATTTTATAGACAATATAATAACATTTACTATTTAACATTAGAACAACTTAACATAGTGAAGCTAAGACTTATCAGGACACATTACATAAACTCTTTTTAACTATTTTTAAGTTATGCTACAACTTAATTCAGCCAGCTTTTGTCTTTCTGAAGCAGACAAATTCCAGGCTCTCAAATATTTCCAACAGACTCCTGTGCAGATGTAAGTGTATGTAAGCACAAGTCAAAGAACACAAGTCAATTTAATGTACAGACAGGCAGCTCTTTGCCAGCAGACTGCAACAGGATAGCTAAACAGTTATTATTTATTTACCTTTGAAAGAACAAACCGGTCGTTGCTGGCGTTTCTGGGGTCTTGCACTTTGTACTTCATGGTATGGAAAAACAGCACAGACATAATCTCTGCTGCACTGCAACATGATGTAGGGTGGCTACAAGTCAAGAAGGCACAAGATTACCACTTGTGTTATTGTTTGCTCTGGACTGTATCTTTAAAATATCACTTTCTCAGACCCCAGCTCCTCAGCACTAAAATACACAAACTTGAAGTGTTTGATAACCCAGCCCTCTGCTGCTACCCCAGTGCCAATCAGTTGTACTTTGAGAGAATGGGAGCCTCTGATCCAGTTGAAGTGATGTTCAATCTAGACCCTGCTGACAGCTCAAGGACTTATCTGTTAGAGCTCTTCCTTCTTCTCCATGCCAAGGAGCACCACCTGAAGGGGTGACTGAAGCACAGGAACCTGTGCCAGCCTGGGCCTGAAATCACTCCACTAATTTATCTGGCGGCAGAAATTCACACCAATGCAGAGCAAACAAGGACAGCTTTCCACAGTGCTGGAGCCACTCGCTGAGTGGAGGAATTAAAAACGTGGCATCAGGACTTGTTCAGGCTCTGATGCACATGCAGGGATTGGTAATGCAAGAGTAACTTCTGCAGAAAGTTCTGGAACATTTACAATTGTATAACTTAGGAACCATTTCACTGTACCACATTAGAGCTGACAGAATAATTATTCCGATTTCTAAAGAGGACATTAAATAATGCAATTCTTGTTTTCATCTTCTACTGAAACTGGATATGGAAATTTACTGTCTCCAGTAGACACCCAGATACACATTGTAAAATACTAAATTGCTTAATCTTTGACTAAGAGAGGAACCACGGTTTTCTACATTTACATGTTTATGAGTTTGATATATTGTACAAGTTGGTTTATCAAACATTTTTAAGTATCTGGGATAGTCTCTCCCATTGAACTATCTGCGATAATATTCAGAACATTCTTCAACAGCAGCATTAATTCATAATCTCTTCAACTCTAACTTGCCTTAGGAATACACAGGCCCATTTCAGAGGCAACTGTGCCATAAAGTGCCAACAACTGAATATAAAGTTATGTGAAGAGGGTATTTGCAAGTGGCAAATATGGAGTTATTCCACAACAAGGTATATATTTCATCTGAAGTGCAACAGAAGGGCACAGAATTACTTTTATTTATCTACATTATTTAATTTACATAATGGTCACTGTAGTTCTTATGCACCTGGAAGGGGTGGCACTACTTGACCACTTGGGAGTACCAGCCTTGGCTTTTCACTTGCCATAAAGTTCGAAAGGGGTAAGGAGGCTCTTTTAAAACCCTTATTGAGTGTGGAAAATTGCATTTTTCAGATTTTACTGGTGTAAACAGCATCATTCTTGACATCAGCCATTGCCACTGAAGTACAGGACAGTGGGTGATGAACAGTAAGAAGGCTGAAAATGCAGTTTCATCTCATCTTTTCTTCTACCAACATTTATTTTTCATCTTTAGCAGGATATTGTTAAAATATTTGATCCTACTTGTAAAACAGGACAAACTGACTATGAAAGTGTCACTTTTGTTTCCCACATGTACATTTACCATGCATGTTAGGATTAGACAACACTTTCACTAGAACTTTAATCAGAGTATTTTCTTTTGATAGTAATAAACCTTCCCTCCCAACATCCCCAACATAACTGTAATAAGAGAATAAAAACATGCAGAACACTAGCAAAATACAAATTATGGTTAGTGTCCATCCCTTAGTAAGTACTCACACACAGGGAACCAAGAGCATTAGCTTTAAACCATGGTTCAAACATATTAGTAAATATTTATGTATTTGAGTTAATCAATAAGCCTTACATGCTTGTTTAAAGCTTTCATTCCTTTAATTTTATTAACTTTATACTTAACCATACTTCTATGAACTCCTGGTCTTGATTAAAAAAGTTTTAAACCACCTAAAATGGTAGCGTGTGGAAATAAAAAAAAAAAGTAGAAAAATTTAATAAATTACCTGAAAATTGGGAAAAAAAATCTTGTTAAAACTACAGGTTAATTAAATGATTTTCTACTACCAGAAATAACAAAAAAGCCTTAACTTTGCAATACAGTCCTTCAGTAGGAAACCAAACCAAAGTACACCAGAACACCAAAATCCTGGATCCACACAAGGCAAGGGTAAAATGATTGCTCCAAGTTAGTTTTGTGGGGGTTTTTATTACTCTGCATCAATTGATTTTTGTTCTATCTACATGTGTCTACACACTTCAACTAGAAAGGAATAGTAGTGGAAAGCTAAAATGGAACACTGAGTCAAAACTAAAAAAATTGAAGAAAAAAATAATCTGCAACAAGTGATCACACCACATATTATGAAACTTAACTGCCTCTTAAGAAACTCTTGCAACTTCCACTTTTAAGAATGTATCCATCCTGCTCTAGGATGGCAAGACACTGTTTCAAAACTGCAGAAATTTATCATCAGCCACAGGAGAGACTCTGCCCATGTCAATGGAAATGTGTGCACTACTTATCTCAAAGAAAAAGCTCTTGCACGCCCCAAAGCAAGTATGTTCAATCTTTACAACTAAATCAAAATTTTTGCCCACATAAGTCATTTTGAAGGCAAATTTTTTTTTCCAGTTCACTGAATTTTTCCACTCCAGCTGGTGAGGTACTCAAAGTAATGTGTTTGAGCAACTTCAGGATCAGACTGACTTAGCTCTTGTCCAGGTAAAGGTTGTACTTTCTTTAACAAAAGGTGGAACAAATAAAGACTGCAAGAACTGGTGTGTCATATCTACCACACCACTACTTCTGTTGCAATACATGCCACAGTTCACAGAAATTACTTCCTTGAAAGTAGTATGCAGGTCCTGTTTCTCTGAAGTGCTTTTATTGCAAGTATTTCCTTCTGTTTTTACAAACTACACCTTTAACACACACATATTTCCTTAACAAAGTCAAAGCAATCATGACAATTCACTTTTTAAATTAGCTGTAAGCTTCTATTTAAAGTTCACTTGCATTCAAACATCTTTTCCCATCCTCAGTGCACACCAGCAATTTAATCAAAGCATACTTTCTCAGTTTTTGGAAAACATATTCATAATGCACAGCTGCTTTAGAAATGTACATGCTTTGCCTAACTCCACAACAGACCAAATGTCTTTTGGGCACGTTACCACACCATGATCTTGGCAACCAAATCTGATTAAGAAAATATATTACTTGTCAACAGAATCTTCCCTCAAGAGCCCATCTTTCATAATCTGCTTGTTATCAGGTTGTGTAATAATTTCAGACTACACAACTCCAGTGGCAGAATAAACCAGAGGGATTAATGAAATGCCTTTGTGCAAGAAGGACTCAGTATTGTAGCACACATGAACCAGGGAACAAAAGGCTTGAGTAAAACTACTTTTACTGTCTCTTCATCAGTATGGTGAGAATGGTTTTACTGTTGAATTTCACAGATCGTGGAAGAGAAACAGAGGCTGTAGTATGATCCTTATTCTTTACCAGCACATCAAGAGAAATAATTTTATCTGTAGATAAGACAACTGATACCATACATCCCTGTGGCCTGCTTAAAATATGTACTGGAAGCTGAACACAGAAGTCCAAGCTCTACAAAGCACAATTTTTCAATTTACACTTTCACACAGACTTGTGTAATACTGTACACTGTAGCTCTGAAACAAAACAAGAACTAAAAGGACAATTGTTGGGTACCCCACACTTCTCTCTCCAGACTGGACCCAACAAGACACGGATTTGTGAAAGAGCACTGCTCTGACTCGCTGAGAGGTTTCCCGCGCCCAACAACCCATTTCACAGGAAGAACCACAGCAGCACTTTCATTTGCTGCCTGCAAACGGAACGAGTAAAGTTCAGCTTCGAGAGCCATGTGAGGCAGCTCATGCCAGACACAGGGTGGGGACTGTAAGGCAATTCTAAGAAGCTTTATAATATTTTACACACCACACTCCTTCACACAAACCTCGGCATCCAAGGGACTCCTTCAGATTTTTTTTAAACACTGCAGCTAGTTTCAAAGAGGTCCAAAGGAGGAAATTGCAACAAGATGGAATAAATGTAAAAAAAGCGCCAGCACTTTATATGGAAGCATTCATATATTATTCAAGCAGAAAAAATGGCTTTAATTTTACATGACTAAAAGCGGATTGTTTGCAGAGATTTTTTTTTTCCATAGGTAAAGCACGATCAAAGAAAGGATAACCCTGGAATCTGCACACATCAGAGCCCACACTAAATCCTGTCCAGAGGCCTGAATAAACTGCCCGTTGGAGACCGCGGGCATTGCACAGATAATCCCACTTGGGCTCACTTGAAATTCTGTGCAGAATTAGTTCCAACTGACGGGCACGCAATGAAAAAGAAGCCGCTTGCGCCTCGGGCACAAATTCTTTGGTTTCCAGTGCTGCACCAACTTAGCATTCCCGGCCTCTCTCGCAGTCACAACACCCGCCGGCACCGCCGGCCGACGTGGCCCGGCCGGGCGGGCTCTGCCCGCGGAGCCCCCGGCCGCCATTTCCACATGTGCCAGCTCCGCATCCCTCAGCCCGGGGCCGCCGGGCTCCGGTGGGACCAGCCCTGCCCGCTGCCCATCCCCGGCTCCCGCGGGCGGCACGGCCGGGCCCGCGGCATCCCCGCGCCGCGGGCGGGAAGCGGAGCGCGGCACCGGGGGCGGTCCCCCCGGGACACCGGAGCGTCTCCAGGCAGCGGGAGCCCGGCGCGGCCCCTCCCGGCACCGTCCCAAGGCCGGATGCAGTCCCGGGATGGGCGAGCGCGGCTCCGGTGCGCGGCCGGGGCTGGGGCGCTGCCCGCCCGCCTCCCTCACTCACCCGGAGCCGGCCGCGGTCGTGGCCTTGATGGAGCTGATGCGGAGCCGGTTGGCCGTGTCCTTCAGCGCCTGCAGCGTCTGCTGGTCGGGCTTGTGGTAATCCTCCATGTGGGCGACGCGGGAGGGCCGCGGCGGCTGCGGGGCTCGGGCGGCGGCTGTAGCTGGCGCTGAGGCTGGGCTCCGCGAGGGCTGTAGCGGCGAGGCTCACCCGGGCCGAGCGCGGGGGCGGAGAGGGGAGCGCGGGGGCGGGGAGAGGAGCGAGGGGGCGGAGAGAGGAGCGGCCGCCTCCCCGCTCCCGCCCCGGGCCGCTCCCGGCGCTGCGCGGGCCCCGCGCGGCCCCGGCTCCGCCCGCGGGCGCCATTTCCGCGGGGCGCGCTGAGGGCGGGGGAGCCGCGCTGTCCTCACGGCACCGCTCGGGGAATCACAGGAGTGTCAGGGCTGGAAGGGAGCTCTGAGGGCGGGGGAGCCGCGCTGTCCTCACGGCACCGCTCGGGGAATCACAGGAGTGTCAGGGCTGGAAGGGAGCTCTGAGGGCGGGGGAGCCGCGCTGTCCTCACGGCACCGCTCGGGGAATCACAGGAGTGTCAGGGCTGGAAGGGAGCTTGGAGATGACCCAGTCCAACCCCCCGGCCAAGGCAGGGTCACCCAGAGCAGGTGACACAGAAATGCGGCCAGGTGGGTTTGGAATATCTGTGGAGACGGAGACTGCACGCCTTCCCTGGGCGGCTGTTCCAGTGCTCTGCCCCCCTCAATTTAGTTCCAGAGAACTAAAGAAGTTCTCTCTCATGTTGAGGTGGAATTTGGTGTGTTTCAGTTTCTGCCGTTGCTCCTGTCCTGTTGCTGTGCACCACTGAAGAGAGTCTGGCACCGTCCTCTTGGCAGCTGTCTTTGAGGTGTTTATATGTATTAATGAGATCCCCTCAGTCTTCTCCAGAATAAACAGGCCCAGCTCCCACAGTCTCTCCTCATAAGAGATGTTCCAGACCCTTCATCTTTGTGGCCTCCACTGAACCTCTCATCTTTCTTGTATGGAGGAGTCCAAAACTGGATATAGAACTCCAGATGTGCCTCCCTAGGGCCGAGTAGAGGGACGGGATCACCTCCCTCCACGTGTTTGATTCAATCCCTGCTCCATAGAGCTGTTGCTGAGGGTTTCCACCTCAGCCTGTTCCTGTCTCCTAAAAGAATGTCAGAGCACGCTACAGTGTAACAGGAACCTGGTTCTTCCACACAGTCAAGAGAAACAGTAGCAGACTTGCTCCATGTGGCTTCCTGTCAGGAAATAATTCATATTTTCATAATATATGTTAAAAAATGTGATGAATACAGAGACTTTTGCATAAAATACTGACTTCCCCAGCCATCAATCAGCCAATACATTTTCTCTAGCAATTCTGAACACTATGACATTAAAGCTACAGACTTAACTAGGCAAGTAAAATATTTCATCTTTGTTCTAGAAAGCTCAAGCAGCACTAGAAGTCACAATCTAGAAGAAAAAAAAAGGTTTATCAGGCAACAATGATAAAAAAATTAGTATTGCTAGGTTGAAGGTTGGAATTAATGATCTTAAAGGTATCTTCCAACCTTGATGATTCTGATTCAAAAATACTTCAGATCTTGCTCATGAAACCTGGTATTTCTGCACTGCACCCTTGTATTTCAGTGTTCTGTCCACTGGTAGTTTGTCCTAGAAACTGCACTGTATTGATTTAAAAATGTCATAGTTATATGTAGTGAACTAATGCTGTCATCATCTACTTCAGAAGACACTGAACCACTCACATTAAAGAGCTACACCTTCATCTTCAAGACTCTGCAGACTTTGGGTTTCAGAAGCAAAGGAAACCGCCTCCCTGTACAGAGCATTCAGCCAGGCCCGCTTGGCAAACTGCCAGTAGGAAGTAACGTGTGAAACTCTTAGCAAGGTAAGATGAAACTTTTTTCCATAAACTAACCAGTTTATTAGAAGGAATAAAAGCAGACTCCACTCCTTGAGCCTGACTGCTTTCTTAAACTGTTTCATCAGTTGTCTTCTTGAAAATCCTTTTAATAAAAATCTTCAGAAGAAAAGCTAGACTGGAAATAGGCCAGGAAGGATAAAGCAGACCCAAACAACCAGACTTAACAGTAGCAAAGTGCAGAGGTTGTTCTGGAGAGCACTATACAAAGGTTAACTGCTGCAACTGCCATTTGCTCTGCCCAATCTATATTCGACCCTCAAATAACTGGGTAGGCCAATGACTTTTTTTTTTTCTTTTCCTGCAGAACCAGTTACCCAAATCTTTTAATTTCAGTCATACACTTTGAAGTGATATGGACAATAAAATTGGGATATAGAAGAGCTTGATGAGAATCACATAAGCCTTGGTTTGAATCTAGGAACTCTGAAGACATGGGCTATAATGCCAAGAGCTTTAAGTGGCAGAGAAGAGGGCCAAGAAATGAGGATATTAATGCCCTTTTAGGGTCATCATGCAGGTTTCCTCTCAGGGTATAGAAAGGCACCTTGTATGCTTTGTAACTCACTATGCCTAAACAGCAGCTTGGAAATTAAATAACATGTGATAGCTAGAAATTAGCTACTTGTACAGGAAATCATACCAAAGAGATTCCTTCCTAGCTGAGGAAACAGAAACAGGACTGACTGAACAGGGCAGAAACAGCCAGATCACAGCCTTGCTTTTGCCTTTGTTGGCCCAGGCTGATTCCATTCTTTGGCTGAAGAGTAAGGCCTGTGGCCAAGTGTCTGTGATTCAAGATGTGCTCTTGAATCTGCCTTGTGAGAATGGCTCCCTCACAAACTGTCTCCCAGGTGTGCTGGCAACAGCAATCTCAGAAAGTGCCTTCTCAGGGTGGACACACGGTGCTTTCTTGTTTCCCTCCTCTACGAAAAAAAGGGGCATGATCTGAATCAGTCCAGTATTGCTATAGCTCACAACTTCTTTTGTTTCCTCCATTGTTATGTGAACGGTAAAAAGACTTTAAGATAGATTTAGCTTAGACAATGTCATTGGGAGATCACTGCTCACAGCTCCCCCTCCATTCCCTGAATCCTTGTGCTGCATCACCGAGTGCTTATTGTGGTATTGTGTTGTTAAAACAGCAGCTCAAGCATTCACAGGATGAAATTCCACCTTGTGTCAGTGCCTCCACTTTGATCTACTGAAGAGGCGTGTTATTTCTGCAACTCTGACCAAGTGTGATGGAGTGTAAAGCAATAGCTGAAGTCATGGTATACATTGCATACAACAGTCAACATTTCTTCCACATTCCTGGGACTTGCCTCTGAAACCATGCACAGTGTGATTAAAACAAGGATGCAAATGTATGGACAAACAGTCTTGCTTCAGAATATACAATCACATCTCGTTAGCTTCAGTATTAACTACTAGACTAGACAGCTTATTAAATACATACACGGGATAACTGGATTTTTCCATCCCTTCCTCCACGTTCCACCGTCAGGGCATTATGTGCAGCAGAAGCATGAACGCTCAGCTATGACTGACATTTGCTGAGATACTGCAAAAATGCATTGCTGACATAAGTACATGCAACCCTGTTTACCAGAGCAGGAGCTGCATGCACTCAGCACTGCTGGAATTCAGGCCAGTGAGCTACCATGGGGCTACGTGCCCAATTTTGCCTTAAAAACTGTTCTCAAAAGGTTGCCAAATCCAAGTCTAGTAAAAGCTCATCACTACAAAATCCAAACAGTAGTGAGTAAAGAAAACGCGCGGAGGCGTGGGAGGAGACCAACAGACTGTGCAATTGCAGTTTGAGCACTGTGTGGATTCCAAACTGAACTGGAATTGCCAGTCACTGCTGTCCTAGATTGTAACCTGGCTAGTCCTGAACATCTTCAAGTGCACAGGGTTTCATTTCATTTGCAGAGTACTTTAAAAAGGAGAAGTGGAATTCCAGTCACTGTGGAATGGGGGTGGAATTCCAGTCATTGTAGCCTGGTGGATGGGAACGCAGTACATTGTCAGACCAAATCTGGTGCTGCAAATTTTCCAGAGACTCAGTCCTTACTGTCACGACTTACTCAAATTCTATTCCTTCATCAGTGATAGCAAGAGGTTTTAGATAAGAACAAGGGCACACTCAAGTAAACACCCTGTGAAAAGAATATTCAGTAGGCTGTGAAACAATGATCAGCTCTGCAGTTCCCATTGGAGCATGAAAAACACTCTCCACATCCTTTAGTTGCCGTAGAACAGCAGTTTGTGCTACACAGACTACAAACAGCTATAACCAGCAACCTGGAAAATGCAAGGTTCTTATGCAGCACCTGATGCAGAAACATCAAGAAGGGAAATCCATCCACCTTTGAAGTCTGTAAGAGCAAGATACAAGACATACAAACAGAATAGATTCATAGTTCAACTCAACTAAAACTTTCTCCTCAGCTGGCAAAGTAGTCTGCAAAAGAAAAAAAAGTGTATGGAAAACTTCATAACAGAATGGACCATTTTTGAATTACAGGCAGGAAAATTTGTTGGATAAAAATAATTTTAAACCATAGTAATTTTTATATTGCCTCTAAATAAAAATGTCATTTACTAAAAAAAGCAAACCCAAAACAAAAGTTGCAAAGTTTCCAAAATATTATGACAATTTTATGATACATGGAAAATGTTCAGATTAAACTAAATAACTTGAGACAAGTCTTACACAATGAGACTTTTTTGTGTCTGTCTAACACATAGCCTGTCAAACGCAAGCTTTTTATGTCTCACACCATGAAAAGAAACTCACAGTGACTGGTTTTGGGCTGTTTGATGGTATTTAGGGAAGTATTTCTCCTAGCAGTGCAAGAAAATTACAGTATTTAAATCAAAGTTTGTAATTCTAATATTGCAGTATTTTGGGATATTTGGATTGGTTTAGTATAACCAGTTAACAATATTAATTCTGATGTTCACATCACCACATCACCAGTAATTGTAAGAAATTATCTGTACTGAATGAGAACAGGTATAGGAGCAGTAATAATATCAGGCTTTTTATTTTAACATGAAGTTACAGATAAAGCTACATCACAGGCCCAGGCTCAGGCACTACATGCTGTGAATTTACATTACTTTCACATGTCTGTTATGTTAGCAGTTTCCCTCAGACAGCTATCTTAATATCTGAAGAATATTATTTTCAAACCATTATTAGAAGTACTGCATGTGTTTCTAACCAAACTTTTGGATTTTCTGTAAAAGCTTCTGTTGTGTCAGGAGTTTCCTATTAAATCATTGCAAAGTAGAGATCTCTATAATGGGCACCCCTTGCCTTCCATCCTGAAGGTCACATCAGAAGCAGGGCTTGCTCTAAACCACAACAGACCCTGTACACATCCAGATCCTGCAGGCTTTAACTGCACCCTTGTACCGAAGTTCTTGTGGTGAATTTGAGAAGACAGAAGCTTCCTTTGCAGCAGTTTTGTTTCATGGGAGAACTGTGTCCCCAGAGGACAGAAGCTAATTTGCTTGATGCCTAAAACATAAACCAGAGAAGGCTCTTAGCATCATCCATAAATCTCAAACCTACATGGGAAAGCTGGGTAACCTGCTAAGCCTCTCCCATCCCTCTTCTGAACCACAACAAGTAAGAGCAGCCTGTGCAAGTCATATGCTTTCTAAATTAAGAGTTTTGTATACAGGAGACAGGGTGAGTGATCTTTGCTCTGTAGATACTCTTAAAAGCTTCTTAACTTATTTATGAGGTGAAAAGAAGTAAAACTTGTGCATTTACATCACATCCCTGCGTGTTCCCAAGAAAGGCCTAAGGGCAAGTGCTTTCATTTCAGCCAGCATATAAAGCTTATTCTTTTGTGGTTTCATTTCCCAAGGTCGATTTTGTAAAATGAACCTTCTTGAATTTTAAACAATGGATTATGGTAGAAATATTTTTAAAGGTCTATTTAAAATGAAAGCCAAAAGGCAATTAGGTATGAGCAGCCTTGTTCTATGTAGCAGATTTTAACAAAAATTAGGTACTGCTGTGAATCAGTCAACTCCACTGCGCTGCTCCATTACCAGAGGTTAAAAAAAACCCCACAGCAGACCTGAAGAATTAGAGCAAGGAAATCACGTCTACCCAGCCATTTTCTGAACACACCCTGAAATACTCTGAATTCTTACAGGCAATCTGCATTTGAGCTTTGAGAATACCTGAAGACATGCAGAAAACTCTAACTTAAATTCTTCTGTGCTTCAGGAAATACCTTCACAGGCCATACTTGTCTCTCTACAATATCCCCTTTTATATTTACTTAAACTCTTTTGCTATTCCTCCCCTTGTTTTCTTCTCACAAATCTTCTGTTCAATGGTCCTTTCCCTCTTGTTTTATTGCCAGTGCTCTTTCAAAAACGCAGCAACTGATAAAAATCTCTCTTCATTCCCTCTTTTCTCAATGCTTTTTGAGCCTGTTTAGGAGTGTCTTATGAAAAGGAAGTGAAAAATTGTTGCATAACTGACAAGGATGAGCTTTACAATTCATGGCTATATTTTAAGTTACAGGTCTATCACAGAAGTTTAATTCTCCTAAATTAGTAGGTCAGGTCAAAAGTAAATCCCCCAATCAAAATCTAGAGAAGAGAGAAAAAAGCTGATTCACACCTGAAGTTGTGTCAAAATAGGTGAAAAAATTCCACTACTGGGCACTGGAAATATCTTTCGATAACACACATTGTAATTTCTAATATTTTGATTAGAAAACTAAACTGAAAATTACCTCAGCCATAATAAAGACTATTTAGTGACTTGAAGGCCTCCTGTTCACAGATGAAGAAAAGCTGCATGAATGACAGGTTTCTTACTCTCTGTGTTCATGTTAACCCACCCCAGTATCTTCCATAGTGAGAAGGAATTGTAGTCGAACCCTTACCAAACACGAGTCCATTGACTTTAATTAACTTGGCCCATGAACATGAGCTACAACTTGTTATTTCATTCTGCAAGCCTGCAAATAAAATTTGAATTTTAGAGGATGAGCTTTAGGAAGTCTAATACTTATTCCCTGATTCTATACAGTACATATCACTATCGTAGCAGGGATTGACTTTATGGTCTCATGCACTTTCAAAAAATGTGACTGTAGAGCACAGAGTATCAAGAGAAAAAAGGCCAAAAAGACTTTGGTTTGCATAACCTTTTTGTACAGTGCCTGGTTTAGCTGGTGCTACACAGAGAAATTCAGAAGTATTAACTCATTCCCAAACCAAAGGGGAGCACTTCATGTGAGTAACAGTGAAGAGGAATACCTGGATCCAGAGAAGACAAACAGATTAATGGCACTGAGAACGAAAAAAATATTCTTGATATTGACCAGACAGGCAACACACCTAACACAGAATTCAAATCTAGATTCCAGAATTTAAAGTTTGATTCTAAGCTGTTTCCACTTTTGTCCCCCCAAATATCTTACAGTAAATTTGTAACTTCTGTACCTGTTTTGTATGGCAGTCTTCTATTAGAAGGATCTGCTTCTGGACATGGTACAGGAATCAGTCCAATATGAACCATTAGAGCAACAAATGACATTCTCCAGTGGCCTCTCCTGACATCTGATCTGCCCTGCAATCACCAGCTCCTATGGGTAATTAGAATGGGAATAAACATCTAGCTAAGATTAAGGGATTTAGGCATAAGGTTTTGTTACTTTCAAGATCAGTTTCTGGGTTTTTCTTCCTCATCAGCTTCCCTATTTTACTTTATGAAATTTGGATCAATCAGTTGCATGATCTCAATCAGATATGGTTAAGAGGACCTCTGCAATTTCCAGTGTCTTGGGTCAAAGACAAACACTGGACTGAGAATCATATGCCATGCCTAGATGGATGAAAGGGGATACCATAAAAAAGTGATACAAAGGGCACTAAACCCAGTTACAGCTGTACTTACAAGCCAGTGAAATTGCAGCTGCATTTCTCAATGTGAGAGGAATTGTACCTGTTTAACAAATTCAAAACACAAGGCTGCTGACAGCAGCAGAGGACCTTATAGAGGCTGTTCCAAGTGACAGAGGCTGTTCCCCTTCAAGCAGTTAGCCTTCATTTTTCTTAGTGGACAAATGCACTTTGGTTCTAACCTCAGAATGGAATAAGGAATTTCAGTTTCTTCTCTGGAAAATATTAACCCTAAATAAAAACTGAACCTTCCAGAAGGCTAATAGAACTCTAGAAATAAAAGGAAATGTCACAAGATTTTAGGAGGTGCTGAAACATTTGTTTTGAAGTTTTATTACAAAAATATATTTGCAAACATACAAAAATTTGGATGAAAAAATGCTCATTCTTAAACATTTATGCAATAACTTAATAACTGCAAACATACATAGGTGCTATAAAACCCACACCATACCAAAAACGTTAATGATGCAGTATCTACATTTATTGACTTACAATTATTCTGGTTTCCAGAAATCTTTCCTGAAGCCCCCCCTTCCCCATGGTCTTCATACTGAGAGAACATGCAAATGGCTACAACTGGTGCATATGCAGAAGGGACAAAACTCAGAAATTACTAAAAGCACACAAGGTACATAAAAAACCTAACTAACCATATGTCCATACACTGAATAGATAAAAAATAAATACACCACCAAATCAGAGATACTGCAATTTTTCCAACTTGAAGTGAAGAAGATATTGCATCTTAACATTTTTGTAACATTGCCAGACAAAACTGAGGTGATACATATTGCACACATTCCTCTTGTTAAGATATGCTGCACAAAGCAACCCAAATACCTGGCAAAAAGGTGGCTGATTTGCTTAGAATACTTTTAAAAACCAAGAAGTCCCAAATTAAAGTTTGCTTTCCAAAACATTTCAGAAATTCTATCAGTGACTACACATGGCATAACAGGTTTCAGAAATAAATCAAAATGAAGCAATTAGAAATGCAAGCAAACATGATACATCCAGCAGCGAGTGTTTAAATATTGAGTATTTATACACAGAACTACACATTTTATATTAAATCAGGATGAATCACTTGAATTTTTTTTATCACTCATTCTGCAAATCTTGTTTAATTTGGAAAGATATTCTGCTTCTAAAGTTAAGAGCTATTAGGCACCTTTCATATAAATGTTGCATTGTTAAATAACAACAGATAAAGTCTAACTACAAAACTGAGAATTCTGATGTTTCCTGAACAATCCAGAACCTGTAGGGAAAAAGTAAAAATCCAAACTCAAACTTAAGGTAACTTAACATGAGCCACAAAAAACATGCTTAGATAAGAATTAATTTGGGGAGTGTAGTCTGAACTAATCATCTTTTGATTCCCAGAAAGAACTGATAAAATCCCCATTTAGCCAGTAGTTAAACAAAAAAAAAAAAAA
>VZTJ01003574.1:3375050-3404143 GCA_013397795.1 Orthonyx spaldingii
AAAAAATCACTTGAAAATGGTCACAATCATTTCCTGTGATGCCCTAAGGTAACTTGCTACACACTGGTTACCCCTACATGCAGATAACATGAATCAAGCACTTCAACAAGTGGGTAATTTCAAACTTACACAAAATTTTAAAAAATTAGGGAAAAAAGAAGCTTTTAAATACACAGTCCACAGTAAAAAAAAATTCAAATTTTACACTGTAATTGAGCTTGTGTTTTACAATGAGCTGTTAATTAAAGGAGTTTATCTGTCAGAGCCACTCCCCTGGCACTTGCCACACCTCTGCACTGGGGGCTCCGGTGCCTGCTGGCCACACGCAGGGGTTGGAACAGACACGAGCACTTGTTCAAGGTGTGGAGTTTGCTGTGGACGCCACGATTTCAACTCTGGTTCTCTGCCAATTCACTTGGAAACTCTGGGCAGGGAAGTAAACCAACAATCTATTGCTACCAGGACACTACAAAACCAAAGTGAAGTAAGGATCTGCCAACTGCTTGTTTCCAGCTGCCCAGGAACCCTGACAAGTTCAGGATAGTATTCAAAGTATTATTACTTTTGTGTATGGCTGAAGAACTCAAATACAATTTCCTACCATTGCTATAGATCTTTGGATATGACTGTATTTAGCAAACAGTACCAATGTGCACTATTAGCTTCCAACATTTATATTCTTACAAACTTTTATCAAATCTTTCTTTGAAGAAACCAGAAGATGTCCACGAGAAGTGAGAAGTTATGGACTCTGTCTTTGCTAAATCCAGATACGAGCAATCCTCTATTTGGCTTAGACTGTCCATCTTTGTTCAGAGGTGCTGCTCACTGGTTTGTCCCTTTCAGTGAAACTTTTCCTAAAACGCCCAACAGAAAATTAGTTTAGACCTTCAGTCTAACTTGAGTCTCCCTGTTCATGTGCATACACAGTGTTGTAACTTCAGAATTTATGGAAGAAGCCACTGTCTTCCTTAACAAGGCTGAGTTTGTATTGCTGAATTCAAATGCTACCATTAAATCCAATATATTTCTTGATGAATGCACATTAGCATCTTTCCCTGAATCTTGCACTTTTTTCTAACAATATACTATATATTTTAACTGGAAACACTGAACTCAAAGGCTGAGAAGAGCTTTTCAGAAGGCAGGTAGTGCTAAACAAAATATATTTTCCACTAAAAAGCTAGGAAAGAAAATAAAATAGATCAAATACATAAAAATGTAAATATTTGTTGCATCTAAAACATCCTGATTTGTGAACAAGTCACAATTAAAGCTCAATTGCTAGTTTCCAATGAAATGGCCATGCACGTTGACTATGTCAACGTTAACTAATCCTTAGAGTATCTATACATATATGTTGTAAAGAGCCAAATAATATTTTTCTTCATATTTCAATAGTGCTCGAGGGAAAAGAATGAAGCAGTGCATCATAACTCACTACAGATTATCTCTTTACTCAATAACCCAACATTTTTCTACTGAAAAAGCATCCTTTAAAACTACTATTGCTGGAGAAGGTTGGGACCTGAAGTCAGATTAATTACCTTTGCATGCCTTTAAGAAATAAATACAACCCATGGGTAAACCAACACAGCAGCATAAGAAAGTATAATTAAAAATTTTCTGATTTCAAATGGGAAAGTACCCAGTAAAATTCTTAGTGAATAGTGACTTACTAAATCACATATACAAAGCAGTAACATTTTAATTAGATAAACTTCAGACTATGAAGTGTGCACTAATAATTTGGGCAGAGGGCAACAGAAAAAAAGCATGCATTTGTTTCCCATCTGCATAGTTTTCAACACTGCAGTTACAACACAATTGGGAAATGAAAGCCAACTATGATGTGGACCAACCTTATGCTAAAAGAGAACAAAATGTTTAAATTTTATCAAACACTGCTGAACAGGAAAAGAGTCTTCCAGTGGTGGTCTCCTAAGTATAAATTTAAAATGAGAACTTCAACATGCAACTACTTTGTTGCTTTAAAAAAAAAGTACAATCACGGAGGATTTTGCATATTTCAAATTTTGCCTTTTTAGAGAAAATGGCCTCACTTGGGTAAGTGTTTTATGTCAGTAACGCAGAAACAAATAACATTAATGAAATACTGAAAGGATGAATTTACATGCATTAGCTAGAGACTACCAGTGTATTGAGCAAATCACATTTTTAGACTTTTTGTTAAAGATTTAGCTCCAATGGTCTGGCTTCCAGACCCTTTCCTTCCCACACCTGCCAGTTTAATCACAAGGCATTTTGCTCTCATTCTCCTTAGTCCTTCAAACTGGAACTAGGTTCCCATGACTCAATTTTGTTCTGGTGTGCTGTAGTGTACTATACTGTGCATTTGCTGGTTGAAATAGTTTTCAGTCTGTAATCCTTGAACAGTGAACACAGCCAGGAATGAGAGCCAGAGCAAACATTTGCACATTCACTTAATGCTAATGAGAGCTCAAATGCAACTTAAGTCCTCTCCCCAATAAAAAAAAGGTTTGCTGGTGATGATCACAGTGAAAACCTAGATCATTCTGAGAACATTACTTTCATAAGTATTTAAGGAATAATCTTTCCTAACAGGTTCAAATTCAAGACATTGAAAACTAAATATTCTTTTACAAAAATATTAGTTTTATAGGTGAGGCATAATCGTTTCTAAAATGAACATATTTTATGTAGATTCAGCTTCAATTATAGCTTAATGTTGTCTGTACTCTTGGTTAGGACTTGCAAGTAGACTTCATGGATAGTGCTGAGAAAACGGGAATCATTCTGCAGGAAAAACAGAAACACATCAGAAATATTAGTAAAAAGATGCAAAAAAAAGTTTAATTTAATACCACTTAAGTTGTAATAAGGATTCCTTCCAGCTGATAAGGGAACGAGCTGTGTGCCTGCACGAAAGGTGCTTTTGGAACACACACGGGCTGTGCACCTTGAAGCTGTTCAGGAGCTAAAGGGATCACCAGCACTCTGGATGCTCAAATAAACAAACAAATAAGGGTCACTGGGGCAGCCTGGCCACATTTTGCTTCCCTGCAGAGTCCAAACCATAGTCCTGGACACAAAGAATCCCATCCTGTGTACAGGCTCCCAAATCAAGTCTGCCTGGGTGTCAGATGTGATGTTGTTTGTCAGGCAGAGCAGCCTGAATGGGACTGCAGTGTGTTCTACAAGAATTCTCATTTCAAAGCATGACTGGGGGCTGAATTGGTTTAATCTATGGACAATATTTACAGATATTTCTTGAGTCTAATCCCTGCAAATAGCAAGTTTACAAAACTGGTATCTAATCAGTGAGGGTGGTAATATTCTCTTTACAAGATCTGAACAGCAACTGGTATCCTGCTTAGAGTGCTGTGTGAGTACTCCCATGCTGCAGGATATGCCCATTTTGGTCTTCATTCAGCTCTCTCTGTAAAGACTGGAGACAAATATCCCTGCCAGCTCTCGAAAATCACCACTCAGAATATTGGCAAGTGAGCTCAGTTCCAAGGTTAGTTTAAGTCTTTAATTAGAAAACCCATATGCACCAGCAAAAGAAAAGGTATGAAAATGGAACAGAAATCAGGCAACCTCTAAAGATGGGATCTGGTAATGACCTTTTTGGTCCTAACAACTTGGCCACTGGAAAGATACTGTTTGTTATTTTTAGACTTGCATTTTGGATGTAAGCTCTACTAACACCAGCATGGAGTGAGCAAGAGAATCCTGAGCTAAGAAAGAACTGCTCGTCATTCATGGCAACTTCACCATGACATTAGAGGTCAAAATCATCTCAATGCACAGCTGCTCCCAACATCACAGATTTAATTCAATGGAACCTTTTAGTCCCTAAAAATAGCAGAGCTAAAACTTTGCAATTTCCATTTCAAAGAAACATACTAAAAGTAAAGATGAGGAAAGGTTCTAGGGAACTGAAAACAGGAAAGCTTTCCTTGGGGAAGTGGAACACTTACAAAGAGAGCAAAATCAACTCCCCCCACACCAGCTTCTACCAGTGCAAGTCACTCCTCACTTGTCTACAAATTCATATGGATGTGAAAGGACACATCCCAGGTACTCTGTTCTAAGTCCTCCACATCTCAACCAAAGGGAGCAAGCTGTGCCATACTCTGTGTACAGTGTGGAGCAATCTGCCCCTTCCAACAGAAAAGAACACCTTTTGGAATCTTTCAGGGCAAAAGGCGTTATTAGGGGTACAGAATTTCTTAGTGCTGCCTTCTGTGCTTGGAACCCCATCCCTCAGAAACTGAGCTCTGTATAGACAGTACCTTTATTAGATGTATCAGTGCTTCTTGAAGCTGAGACCTGCTGAGAATAGTAGGAGGTGCAGTCTGAATTTCTGTTGTTCCAAGTGTTAAAGGCGAAGAAGAACTGGCTTTATTCTCCACTTCAGTAGCTTTTGTAACTGATTGCTGAAACACACTTGGAGACAAGAGCACTGAAGGCGTTACTGTCGTCGTGGCTGTAACAAACTGTGGAGGTGCAACCTGTAAAGGAACAGAAAATTAGTAAGCACTGTGCTCAGTAGGAATGAATGATGCTGTAAAGGCTGAAGAGATGAGCATAAAGAAAATGAACTAAATTATAGCCACAATTATTCAGTCAGGTATTGCAGAATAGCTGCTCTTAATGAAGAAATATCTACCTATGAAGATTAGTATCAACAGTACTTCTCATTTTCAAAGCTGAAGAAGATAGCAGCCTTGAACATTCTTGTATGCAGACTCCTTCCTACTCATGTGGTTGCTACCCTCCAGAATTTTTGGAACATAACACATACAATGAAAGTTGAGCTTTTCACCTAAGTAATCAAAGCAGCCTGTAGCTGTTTCGCAAATTATTATTTTCCTTAGGAGTTTTCAGAAAGATCAGTCCTGCCTCCTGCACCCCCATCTCTATGGTCTCCCACAAATATTTTACTTCAAATTTTAAGTGTACCTCAAACATATTTAAAGAGACTGCTGAATTATAATTAAAGCATTGAAGTACACTGAAATATTCTCATTCTAGGTATGTTTTCCCTTGGGGGGATGTGGGATGAAAATATTTTAAGGACCATCTTCCCATCTCATTGTTCCACAGGTCTATCTCCATTTCATTACAAAAATCCACATGCTGCCTCTAACACTTTTCCTTTTAAACATAAATTGCACATTTATAAGACTGTTACATTTGCATCAACTGGACACAAATAAACTCTGACACTTTGAGTAACTCTGACATCTCCTGCTAATTGCAATCATTACTCAGGATGATCATCTATGTCTTGCTCAGGCTTCCAGGATGACCAAATGGTGAAAAAAAAAAAATAAATAAGCTAATCTCACTCCAAAGAAAAGCACCACTAAATGTGATATGTAAAGACGTTTGATACGTCAGCAGAAAGAGTTCCCCTCTGATAACCAACGATCTTGAGAGGAAAAAGCCCTCCAAAGCCATCTCAAGTTAATGTGTGCATAATAACATCATCAACAGCAGAACCAGAAAATTGATTTTCTTGTAGTCAAAACTGTGAAGACTCACAGTGTGGGATTTCAGCTGAAGACAATGTGTTTAAACTGACAGTTTACTATACAACATGCTCATGTTTCTTAAAATTCCCAAATCCATATAAAATGCTTTTAATGAGGTAATTATTTACTAACTAGGTCATGAACAGACTGTAGAGCTCATCTTGTAGGAGGCCAGTAGCTAAAACAGCATTTTACTTCAAGTAGGGCCATTTTTGCCTTCACAATCAGATCTGGGCATACTACTGAAACTGCTTTCATGGAGTGCAAGTTTGACAAGAATGAAGCAAGAGATCTGAATAAGGTGTGGGTGTATAAGGGAAAAGTAGAATTAAAATACAGATGGTGTCCTAAAATGAATACATAACAAAAAGGTAATTAAAACCAATTCTTGAACACTTGACTATTACCAGTTATTTTGTAATTGCAACCTGAAACTTAAAATTGACATTATTTTACCCAAGGTAGTTCTAAGAATCTTAAATCTGTGTTTAGATCACTAAGACTTGCTATTACAAGTTTTGCAGTAACAATTGTTTGTTACTCTTTTTTTCCTCCATCTTCAATTTTTTCTGCTTTGTATCTTTTCATAAAATACAAAGTATCTCACGAAAACTGAGAGACAGTAAGGGAAGGATTGCATTTTAAGCCTCTGGGGTGCCTAAGGTTGGGCCAAGGCTAATAGACCCTACCACAATATTATGGCATCAGTACTCCCTGCTTGCAACATAAATACCCCGGTGCAAACTCAGTGCAGGGCTGCAAATCCAAAAGTGTGTTTTCATTTCTGCATTAGAACCAACAATAAGAGGGACTGTACAAGAGCAATGCATTGACAGCAAACTCCCCCTTCCTCCAGTACAGCTCTGTTTCATAACAGCTCTTTAAATGTGGTCAGTGGGCAGTGACTATTTGAGATGTCAGCTGTGTACTGCAGCTGGGTTTTTTTTCCCCTTTCTAAGAAAACCAATGAACAACTAGCAGAGGTACTTATCCACTTACTTGGCTTGCTTTAGACAAAGTTTTCGGCTGTGGATATACTTCTGATTCCTTGTTTTGTTGTACAGTCTGAGTTAAGGAAAAAAAAAGCAAAATTGACAAGTTACCATCCACAGCTCAATCTCCAGAGCTGGTTCTCTATTATTAAGAAAGTCACAAAAATGCAAATTTCAACAGATTTTAGATATAATCCAATCGATTTTGTAGAACTGATATAATCAATGGGAAGCTGGAAAAAGAGGAAAAATCTGAATTTATGTTTTATGCTTTCAATATTATGGCAAACCTATAAAGCCATATCTCAATGTAGCCCACAGGTAGCCCTAGAAGAAGTGAGTCAAAACTGAAGGAGTACAAAACAGTCAAATCAAAATAACCAGAAAAAGGAAATTATTAATTGGATACTTTTAAATAAGGTACAGGCTAGACTTTCACCACATCAACTCTCATCACACTGCTTAGTCTGTAACCTCCTGTCCCCCATCCCCAGCTCTGAGCAGTACTTTCCTGACACAGATGAAATCTTTAGGACTTATTCACCCACTAACAGCACCAGTCTGAAAAACCTCCTCCTTCTCTACAGACTGCTCCATCACTGACAGCAGGTGCTAATGATACAAAACTAATGGAATTGGATTTCTAACTCAGCTGTTCAAACAATATCACACAGTGGAAGTCCTTCATTATCTTCAAATGGTTAATATGTAACTTATAAAACTTATTAAATGTTAATAAGCACATTTTTCAAGGAAAAAAATACATGTAGTCTAAAGCTTCATGGATATCAAAGCCCACAGAATACCTGAAGGGGAGAGATTATCTTGCTGTTCAAGGCTGATGGCTTACTGTGAGATTCTTTGAAGCTTTCTGGTGTTGCAAGTTGGCCAACCGAGGCAGAGATGTTTGGTGTTAAGGGAGCCTTAGTAAGAGACTGCTGTTGTGTTTGGTCATGCTGTGGGGTCAACCTGAGTTTCTGGAGAAGATCAACACTTGTATGAGATGCATTTGAGGCAGTCCCTGTGTTTGCTGTTGTCAAGGGTGCTATGAGCTGGCTCTGGCCAGCCATGAGATTCTGTGGAGCGTGGTTCACTTCAGAGGGTGGCTGATTCACCAGTGGGGATATGGGCTTGGCAGCTTGCTGCATAACTTGCATTATACTGTTGCTTTGTTTGAGGCCAGGAAGCATCTGAGCAGGGGCAGCTTCCATTGTCGAGGCTGAATTAAGAACAGGGCTTAAACGAACTGAATAGCTTGAAACATTTTTCATATCAGGCTGGGAAGCTGAAGCTGGAGGTATTATCATAGGTGTTAAACAGTCCTGCTGACTGGCACTGCTTTTAACGCTTGGACTTTCAGATTTCCCCAGGGATTGTTGCATTACTGGTGACTGGTCAAAGGAAAAAGGCAAAAGCAAACTGTGCTGCTCTCTGGCAGATGTGTCTGTCTGCAGCTTCTCCGTTCTCTCAGGATTGGGATATGGAGCTGCAGGTTGTTCCTTTTGTACAGAGGTTCCAAACAGTTCCTCCAAAGTCAGGTGCTTCTGCCTTGACTGAAATGGCTAAAAAGAAGGGAGAAGGAAGTTTTCAGTTTAGAACCAGACACAGCACTGTGCAGCTCACACAGTCTATTGCAAATTCAAGGAAACTATGAGAGAGAACTCGGTCAAATGCATGTAAAATAAGGTTTGGATATCAAGGGTGCCCTATTCACAGGAATTTTGAAATCCATTTAATTTACAAGGAACATCCTGGCTATGTATGGTTTTTCTTTGCAGTCACCTCAGGACAGTCTGTGCACTGGTAGTCAGGAAGGGGGAAGGCTATGGATTCTGCCATCATCCATCAGCCCTAACTACACAGGGCACTTTAGGGTAGTGGAAGGAAAAACATACATGTTGAAAAAATTGTCACAGAATTTACAGAGTTGGAAATAGTTAAATGGCCTAAAAGATGGGAAAGGAACATAGAAACCAGAAGCTGCACAACTGAACTAGCAGTACATGCCTAGACACTTTGCCTCGCCCTTTTCATTAACAATGCAATGGATGTCACAGTAGGCAAGAGAATATATACAAACCTAAACGTATGTATATTTATATCCTTGAAAAGTGGGTATATATACACAGTTACATCTACCAGTCCTTTAGTCTCTCCCAAAAATATACATCTAGCCTATACCGACATTCTTAGAAAAATACAATTTTAAGGATATAATCTTCTTAATATTTTGCTGAAAATATTTTAAAATGTTTTTCAGTAAAGAGAAAAGAAACAGCTATTAACACCAGTAATGTCAAAATTTTTCCTTTTTTTTTTTTTTTTTTGAGGTTGCACAGGACCAGAAGTTATGTAAAACAGCTGGACTGAAATACAACATTCTGTTCAGAAGACTGAATGGCCTGCAGCACAATTCCAGTGTATTCTGATGGTATGTCTAAACAAAGATGTTACTTCACAATGACAACTACTGTAGCATGACATTGCTCTGCTGGCTCTGATTCCCCCAGTACAGAGAACAGCAGCCAAGGCACAGCAGCACAGGTGCCACACAAACAGCCCAACAAAAAACCCTTGATCTTGAAGTCACACCGTCTTTTGCCCAGATTACTCATCTCTGCTGTCACTGTTATTCAATTTTAGCTGGTTAAAGTCTGGCACCCTTTCATTTTGCAGCTGGGATGTTCTATAGTTTATAAACTTTGTTAATTATGTTAGGAATATTTTCCTAGAAAGTTGTTCTTACTTTTTTCCACTGATCTGACTGTTCCAGAGACCCGCCCTTCAACCATAAAGATTCCATTAAGAGAAAAATCACTGTTCCAGATCATTTCAAACTCAGCTGTTCACTTCAGTATGATTAATTGACCAGCTTCCCTTTATTAATACATTACAACAGTCAAGTAATAAACTGAAATCTCTACCATGCTCTGATCCAAGTCAGACTGGATAGTCTCAAACATCAAGTTAGTTTCCAGCATAAAACACCTCTTCTGCCTTGTCTATCTCTGGTTGAGGTACACTTTGAGCATATCATCAACTCAGTGTGTTTATGAAGACCTTTATCAGCAGGGGCTGCATAAAGGCCACAAGATTACTTTATTTGATAGGAATAGAGTGCTGTTGCTGCTGCTCAGAGAGTTTCTCCAGAAATTATTTTGGGTAAGTTAAACTTTATAGTCCCAGCTCTGCTAACTCATGGTTCAGTACCAGTGTTCTCGTTCAGTTTTGTTGATTCCTGGCATGAAAGCATTTCATGATACAACTGATTTTAATTTTGAATTGCCAAGATACAACACTTAACTACACAATATCATAGAGAAGACATTTATTTTTATTCCCAAGTGTGTGGTATCTTTAGCATGAGATGAAGTTAATCAACATGCAAGTGTGACATTTTGGAGGGAATTTAGCAATCTCACTGTACTTATCATATGCACGTTATTTTTTGATTTTACTGGTCATCTGTTTTAATTAGATGAAAAATGTATTTTTATAGTTGAAATGGAATGCTTTTCCACTCGTCTCTCAGTTGTTCATGTTGCTAAAAATGTGTCTCAGAACCAACACATTTGAGATATATTTGAACCCAGCTAACTGGCTTTACAAAACTATCACTTATGTTACCCAATTAATTTTTTCCAATATCTCTCCAGTTATTATTTTAACTAACTCAACAGAATTAAAAAGAAGACATTTTACACGTTCTATAAATCGACTTTCTCTTTAATTACTTCAGAGCAATTTGTTAGAATCTTATCTTTCCCAGTTTTTCCTTTACTAGTTATTTGATTCCTGTTCTGCAATTCCATGCACTGTCAGGTGAAGCATTTCAGCTCATTTTGTACATTCTACATGAAAAGACCCACAGAAAATAAATGCTTTGAAAGCAAAGCCCCAGGCAACCCTAGTGCCAGGTCTCCAGAGCTGGCTGCCAGGGGTCACTCCATCACTGACCCAAAAACAGAGGTGCTGCTGAGGGGCTGGAAGGGCTGGGATAGAAAATAATCCCAGCAAACTCCCCACCCCCCATTGTAATTTATTAACTGTTACCTCACCCCTACACCAGATTCCTGCCGCCCAGCCCCAGCCCTAACCAGAAACTACTCCTCCTCCTCCAAACCCCCTATTTTGTTTACCAGCCCTAAGTGCAAGTGCCCACATTTCCTTAGGGATTTCATTTCCCAGGCCCGGTGGTTTATTGCACCAGGAGCACCCCAGTGGAGCAGGGCAGGGAGGGGAGTTTTCCTCCCGGGGCATTTCGGAGGAGCAGCAGCACGGCCCGGCCCGTGCCCACTGGGTGGCACTGCGAGCAGGCCCACGGCACCTCCGTGCTACACGGAGTTCAGTCACTGCACAATTTACTTACTTTTGTTTCTAAATCTAAATCTAAGAAGTCTTGTGTGAAGCCACAGCTTCCTTGTGCAGGGCCATAGCTGTGGCCACAAGGAAGCCGTGGCTTTGAAGGCAGCACAGACCAACCTTCAGTAAATGTCTGAGACACAAGATCAGGGCTTGAGTTTCTGAGTGACAGACCTGACCACAGGGGCACAGGTCATCTGTTCTTGCTTCCTGTCTCTCCAAGTCTTCCCACACATCACCACGGACTGAATTCTTCCAGAAGCCAAGGTGGCCCATTCAAGCATGGATATTCACAGTAGGGTGGACACAGCCTCTTATTTTTAAAATGCTAAGTCAAAAGACAGAATTTAGGATCCTAAGAGTCTTCAAGTGATAATACATTGAGCAGTGTTTAATACATTAAACACTGGAGGCATCTTAAGAAAAAAAAATCACTTTTGGTACCAAAACAAGGTACTGAATGAAAAAACCTCTTCATTTAGGGTTGGATGAAACATACCTGCTCCTGCACTTGGACTGAAGGCTTCTGTTCTGAAGGCTCTGTGCTTTCTGGCTTTGAAGGATTTGAATTCTGTTGCATTCCAGAACTTGATATAATACTTAGGTCACTAATCTGATTCTGAGGGCAGGAAAAAAATAAAAAAAAAGATTAATATAAATACATGAGTTCTAGTCTACATTTCCCCACTATACAGTCCTGTTTACATGGCACTTGGACTGCAATACAGATGATGTGCAAAGCACTGGTTTCTGTAAGACACTGTGGAATTTGGAAATCTTAGTAAATAAAAATCATACCAAGACATCCAGAATCTGGTATACAGTCATAAAGCTTTTACTCTTTATTATTATTATACAAAGAACAAAAATAAAATACAACTGGCTTTATACTTTTTCACCAAGAAAGAAAATGATATATTAAAGAAAAGGTGGGCTTTTCACATCCTCTACCTGCATTGGCTGCTAACAGAAAAGTTTGCTACACTTTAATAAATCAAGAGCACAAATGAGAACTGCTCAGAAGAAAAACCATCCTGACAGAAATCACTCTAAGTGGCTGCAAAGAGAGCTTGTCACCTACTTATCTCCACCAGATTTAACCAACCATGTACATTTATTTTCAAGTGTTAAATTGGTTTTCTGTGAACAAGACAAAACCAGGGAAGAGAGTTGCATTATAACACAGTATGTTTACAGATAGAAGCACTTCATCTTTAATAAACATAAAAATAAACAAATCTAGATATTATATTACTGTTAAAATCACCATTGAAAAAACCCAGACTGTAGAATAATCCAGCTTTCAATGCATAAACTACACCTTATGCATATGATAGAGCTCAACCATTGGCACAACACATGATGATTGCTCTGCTATCGAATCGAAAGCAGTAAAATATGAGTTAAAGTTTTTAGCAACAGATTAAAAAGCAATCTGAGTTTTATTCTTTTGTTTTCAAATTCTAATTGAAAGCAATAAATACAAAATCAAGCCTATATATTATGATTTAAGGACAGAGGAGAAAAGCAGACTCTCCCATCTTTCTGACTTTTAGCCACTAACTTGAAGGTCAAAACTCTTTGTGCCTGAAATGCTGGAGGCCTTTTAGTTATAAAATCAGGAAAGGCAGGGTTTTCTTTTCACTAGAGGATAAGCTGCACTATGTTTCCCTGCTCATACTGAAATATACACACAAAACCACACTATAAAAAGCATCCATTCACTTCATTAAAAAAAAAAATCTCAGAGTTCATTCATTTTCACATATGGGCTTGATGTAGTGTGTACTTGAAGGATTAAGCTGATTTGGAATCCTAGATTAAATCACTCAGACCTTCATAAATCTCTTTTTCACTCCCTCTGCCCCCTTCTCATGCTGACACTCTGCCAATCTCATGTGGGCTGCACATAAGGATTACTGTATGATCCATCTGGAATGCACCAGGCAGATAAGTACTTTCTGCTCCTAAATACAAATTCATGCATAATTACCAAGTGCCATAAAATTATTCAAAAAAAATTTAAGACAGGAGAGGTCTCTCAAGAAGCCATCTTCCCAACAACTTGGTTACTTCATCATGTTAACATTGGCACGCCTTGGCTACAACGAGTTCCAAAATCAATGTGCCAGGGGTTTGTTGCTAAAGCTGAGGTGGTCAACAGAACATTCTCCAAAGAAGTTTGCTTGAAACGTGACCAACATTGTTCAGTTCTGCTTTTCTGACAACTGCACACAACTGCAATCACAGCAGGCTCTGCTGGGATCACCATGAACAGGTTCATTTATGGTTCACATACACACAAAAAGGAAATGAAGTCATTATTCCAGTGCTATAAAAATATCAAGAAACAAACATACACACACACAACAACAAGAAGAAATGAAGATACAACCTTCCCCAATTCTAAAGAAGCTCTGCTGTAGTCCATGCCCTGCCTATTTCACTGTTGTATTACTGGCACCACAGATGTTGACTGGCCATTAAAATATCTGCATACCAGTTCCTGTTTATCAGAACTTTACTTGTCCACAAAGATTCATCCATGATGTTTAGGAACTTTGTTTCTAGCAAAAGCTTCTCAGTACTTTCACATGAAAAAGATCTGAAAATTACAAGAGAAGCTGGAATATCCCAAGTCATTTTATGAGCCATCTGTTGGAAATGTGAATCATCCAATACTGCAAGGACAAAGAGGGAGAAAGGCTTCATCACACCCAGGAGGGCACTACCAAAGCAGTGCATTCTTGTGGGATGGGTTTTTTCCCTTCTTTGCAAAAAGACTTCGATTTCTTCAAATACACCACTGGAAGATGAATCATGCAGGTTGTGATGTTTCCTTCTGTGATCTCACAAAAGCTGCCACTTCCATGATGCTGGCCTTTGTACAGAGACACCTTCTCCCCAAATAGCACTGACACACACATTCAGAAGGGAATTTTTTTCATCAGTATTTTAAAGCATTGAAAGAACATATGAGTGATTTCTAGTATCCAGCCTGGGTCAAAGATACTGTATTGTTTGTCAGATTGACCTGACCTCCATGTACACCAGGAATTGACAGGTTAAGTTGGCTCATACAAAATTTAATCCACATGCTTACTCTTTTCTCCTCATCCCACACTGTATTGTAACCATCTTGAATCCCACAAAGACTCCAGTCCCAAGTACTCAAAGGAACTCTGCTGCACAAGTAACTCCTGGAAGGAATCAAACCATGTACAAATGTGCTCACTCTTCTCCCACCAGCACAGCCACAGAAGCCACACCTTGGCTGTGCAATGCAATACTCACACATTGCTTTACTATGGCACATTCCTGTATTATTATACTGGGGAAGAGGAGTGTTCAGAATCTTCGTTTCCATTTTTGGATCTCTCACACTTTACCTTTATATTCATCCTGCACGTATGAATTTGGTCCTCACGACTATATAAAGTAATTCTTTCCTAGGAGAACTAACATTCCTCATTATGGAACGTGGTGAATTTAGCACTGGCAAAGGATAACAGACTTTTCCTTCTTAGATGAATTAATTTATTAAAAGAAGAAACAGTAGACAGGACAGAAGTAATAAACTGGGGAACAGAAAGACAAGGGAACAGTATTGTTACATTTAGTCTACAGCTATTAAGAAATATGCTTCATAGAGTCTACAAATGTCCTGAATGATTCAGTCTCTAATACCACAAGACATCTTTTGAGACCAAAAGGACAGATGCTGTTGGGCACAATTTTTATTTGCTATTCCCAGAGACAAAATTTTCTCACAGCCAGAGAAATCATTGTAAAATGGGTCTACCCTGCTACACTTCAAGTTGGACCACGTGATCAAGATTCACTCCATCTTGCCTGAAATCAGAGAATGTTTCCTAGTACATTGTTCCTGAGGGAGGGAACAACACATCAGTCTGAAAACAAGGCTGCTGAAACTATTGCAGAGACTGCCCACCCTTTAAACAAAGCACAGCTGATGTGCTAAAAACTCATTTCCAGAAAAAAAGACATTTACTTACTCGTTCATATTCATCCTTGGCTTTACTAAGCATTTCCAGGATGTCAATGGGCCTGTTTTCATTGCAGCCATTGGTCCTGCTGGGACTTCTTCTGTCCTGGGAAACTTGCTGCGACCTCTGAGCTTCTTGTTCAACCACTCTGTAACAGGAAAGGAGAAACAGGATTTAAAAATTTAACTAGAATTAACATTTTGCAAAAAGCAGTAAAGAAAAATGTACTCCCAGCACATTAACACATTTTTCTGCCTGAATAAAAGCCTAACACATAGCTGACCAATGTTACACAAGTTTTCATTTGCTACAAGGTTTATACAAGTCAAATTGTCAAATAGTCTGTACTATTTATCTCCCATTCACAGAGCACTGGTCTATCTCTCACAAAGTTTGCCTACAGTAAACACTACTTCTGTAAAACTCTCATGTTTAGACATTTTTACAATGGAATATGTGGATATCCAAGCATGTGATACACAAAAAGCACAAGTATTATACCATGGACTAAGACACATTTTTTACTCTTTACTTCCTAACATGCATTTTCTCATATTCAGCCAAGTCAAGCCACGTCATTCAACACAATCTATTACCAAACAGTTCCAGTTTAGGATGAGGCCTACCATTATGCAACAGAGACAGTGGGAAAGCAGAGGTGGCTCACACCAGATGTCTCTGGAATCTGTCTGCAAGAAGACTTGGAGCAAGTTACCCCTCACACCCCCACCTAAGACTCCGGAAACAACAGCAAACCATTTCCTTCTCAGGCTGCCCTGTAGTCATTCCAATTACCTGCATTTCCTCTGGTTCATTCACCACTTCCACTCCAACCTGCCTGCCTCACGTAACCAAACCCTTCAATTTGAAGGGCAGGTAAGAGATGCAAGAAGATGATATGTACCTGGTCATTTCATTAATAAAAGTAAAAGCAGCATATACTCCTAATCCATATGCAGTTCACAAGATATACATGGCTGTGCAATGCGCTAAAGCTTATCCTCTTGAAATAAACACACACCAGCCTGTAATCCCTTCTTTTTTAAGCCTGCATTAATCAAATATGTTAAGAAAAAACAAGCACTGTAAACAGGGCAGAGCTCTGGAGCTGGCATGTCACTTGAGAACCCTCATGCTGTGGAACTGATGGCTGAGGGGGGAGCTGAGAGGTGCCATCACAATAATCACAGAAAGTGTCAATCATCCCAGCCTCCAGTTTCTTTGGGTCAGTTAGGATTCAGGACAACCTCTAGATTTTATAGACTGCAATTATTTATATGCACCTCTATGTTGACATTTCTAAGGAAAAAAACAGTTCAAGTTTGGGAAGTTTCTTCCTAGTTTTCTAGGAACCAAGTTACTTTACTTCACTAGAGTTTAGTTGTGTTTAACTGAAAAAGGGTTAGATTTGGCTTTTGACAATTTGATGTTGCTTTTGGAATTTTTAATCATACAAACTGGTTATTTAACCAGCCTCTGATTATTTCCAGCCTTCTCTGCAGTCACCTGCAAAGGTGACTCACAACAGGGACACCAATGTAACCCTGACAATTTCCAAGAACTGCAGCCTGTGCTCCTTTGGATGAAGCAGCTCAATACTCCACAAGTGTTTCTATGGTGACACCCAGAGAGAACATTTTGTTCTAGCATCTCACGTGGTCACCCAGTCCTGGCTTAGGACCTCTCTCTAAACTCAACTCCAAAACTGATGACGAGAAAGAGCAAGGTAAGAGAATCAGAATGCTTTGAGATTTTTTTAAGTGCCAGCATAATTGTATAGGAAAAAAGAAACACTTCAGTTAAAGGGAAGATTCTGGGCAACTGGAGTCACACATGTGCTGCCTGGCAGGCAAAGCAATGGCTTCACTCTTGAGACTCTCCTTCTGCCTTAAATAGTTGGCCCAGAAGGTTTCACTAAAACATCCTCCCATGGAAACAGTACCCATTGATCTCATAGCAAAACACTGTCAAGGAGTGTATCCATTTCACAGAAACATGTCACAAAAATTTCTGAAAACCTGTTTGTAATACTTTTCCCTTGTTCATTATGAAGTGTTTGCTACCTTTTAAAAGTTTACTTTGTTTTTGAAGAACAAATCATCTTCTCATCTAGGTAACTGTCTAATAGCTAAAATTGAATCTGTCTTGTGCAGGTTACATTTTGATGGTGGTGATGGAATAAAATGTGAAACTGTATCCCCAGAACTCTGAGATGCTTTCTCAGTTCTAGTCTGCTGCCTGTATCTCAGAAGCCACTTTGAGTCTGACTGTTCAAACAGGTAAAACAAGCTCATAAACTAAGCTAAAAAATAACCCTCCCTACAAACTTTTAGGTCAGAAAGCAATAGTTTTCTCAAATATTTGAAGCCCTCTAGTTTCTGTCCTACTTCTTCTAGAAAGGTCATCCCTCAATCAATCATCTTAACTTGACACAAATTAATTGTTTCTGAAATCAGGAGTCTGATGACTCTCATGAAATATATTCATTTCATAAAATTCTAGAATTCTTAAAAAAAAAAAAAAAAAATCTGTAAATCAAATACCTAAATACCTTTCCTGGGGGAAAAAAAGTCAACTAATGCAAATCTGTACACTGAACATGCTCTGTGTGCAATCCAGGATTAAAGCTTTTTTAAGCAAGGCCTGCTGTTTCTTTCCATTATGTCAGATAGTGGAAGAGGCACACATTCCTTCAGGGATACAGGAGCTGCTGTGACAATTTGCTGAAGAATATCTGCACTTATAGCATTGAAAATATACCTGGCACAACCTCACAGAAGGCCAGGGGGGAGGGAGAGAACGTGAGAAGTGAAGTCTATGATTACAAAGCCTAATTTACTTTTCTTTTCAAAGATAAGCCACCAAAATATAAATGGATGGGCTGCAATCTTGTTAACTCAGTCTGGCACAATAAGGTCAAGTCAAATGCAGGGAAGAGAATGCAAATCTCCTTGAAACCTTTTATGGTTATGTTTTTAAAGTGCTGAGGTACTATAAAGGCAGCACTCTTTCCTATCAGTGAATAAGAAAACCCCCACCTAAACAAAAGGGTGCAAATCCAAATTTCCACCCAAACACAAAAAACTATGGAACAAAATGAATACTCTTGGAAGAAAATGTTGCATCCAGCTAAAATTATAAATGTGCTTTAAGAACTGCTGTGCCAACTAACACTTCAACTCTTTTTCACCACTTCACTGAAAATTTTAATGCTGCAGTTTTTTAAAAAAAACAAAACTATAATTTTCATTACTAAAAAATCTGGTACCAGCAAATATGTTGTATTCCTCTGTTTTAGGAGAGTGAGAAAAAAAACCAGACACATTTAACAGGTTCAATTTTTTCCTGTATTGCACAAAAGTCTTATGGAATTATAAGGCCCCAGTACTTACTTAGCCATGAGTTTTGCTATTCGATGACAGTCATTCTTGTCATAAAACCAAATACTGTAAATTGACACTAGAAAACAAGAAAAAAAAAGCAAGTGTAAGACAAAAAAAAGAAAGAAGAAATTAATCAATAGCAAAAAGAATAGTGCATTATATGCAACATATGAATTTCCATCAATTTCCACTGAAATATTGTGTGTCACCACCTACTATTTATAAAGTAATCAGAAATAGCACATGTGAAAACATAAATACAACTTCAGTCAGATTAAATGGAAGAACCACAGAATCTTGATACTGTTTGTAAATAAAAGTCGCAGGAAAATGAAGTTTTAACCAGCAGGTGCCTTTTCACTACAGTTGCAACCTCCTTTTTTGAATTACTGACTTTACCATTTAAACTAGGCCAAAGAATATCCATTTTAAAAACCCAGATTTTAAAATTTGACAAATTTGAAGAGAAACAACATTTGAATTACAGTCTGACAGTTCAGTCAGAGTTTCTCTGGAAGGTTCCCTCTCCAGAAGGAGGCAGCACCAAAGCTCCCATCACACTGTCACATTCATGGAACAGCTGAAAACCAGACTCATAGTGACCCCTGCTCTTTGAAGGTATCAAGGACAAAGCAATGAGAGCAAAAGGGTTCCAGCTCAGCAAGACACTCAGCCTCATTCTGGCCTTCAGAGTAAGTAAAATTCCATTGAAAGTTTGCAGAGTTGGAGCTTGACCACTGAGCCTCCATCAGAGGGAGAAACTTCGTCAGCAGCGCCAGAGCTGCTCCTTCCCAGCAATCCTTCCAAGGGCCTTTACCTACACACCAGCTCATCCCTCACTGCCCCACAGCTGCACCAACACCACAAAGCTCCACAACTCTTTTCAGAACTGTATTGAATCCAGACCACAGAGCAGTTTATTTGAAATCTTAGTTCACCCATGGAGTTTGTCAATGCATAAAGTGCAAGAATATCAAAGGCAATTGGACACTTTACATATGTCACCATTAAAGTATTCCAATTTTTGAAAAAGGTGTTTTCAGCCTTTTAAAACTCATCTTTATACTGCAGTTCATGTCAATGATTTTATGTAGATGAAATCACTGATTATAAATACACTTAATATGAGGGAAAGGAATGTTTAAAAAAAAATTACACAACTGTTTCCAGTTAGAGGATTTTTATTTCCCAGTGAAATCTTTTTCTTTCTTTACTCATTTTTTTTCCTTCTCAAAATACTCAAAAACCTCAATCAAAGCCCACTCAAAATTATGTCAAGCCATGGCAAAGAGGGCAATTATTTACCAAACTTTCTCTGGCCCTTTGACTTATTCCAGGTGTACTTTGTTGGGCCAAAATCCTCAACAAGTACACACCTCATTTCTAGAAGAATATCCTACAACAAACTCTAATTCTTGGCTTCTCTTTCTTTTATTAAATAACAGCTCTATTAATTTGGGTGTTTGTTTCTTTAGAGGCTCTAGTTTAAGTAATAGATAACAAAGCATTTCAAGTCATAAACAAAGAAATCAATGCACAAAAGACATAAGCCAATAAAACAGCATTTCATACAGGAAGCCAAACAAAAAGCATTCCATACATGTAGCCAATGCTTATGAAATGCTTTTATTAAACTTTGCAGTTTAATAAAACTGGGTTTTCTGCTGCATAGAAACCTACAAAGTTTCTAGTTTGTTCCTTGACTAAAGAAGTAGCTCATATTTTAGCACTGAAGAAAGTTCCTTCCCTTCCCTGACTTCATTATCAGACAAAGTGCCAAGAGGAGAAAGCTGCTTCAAAAGCATACTTGCTGAAGAAATGAAGATAAGGAACTTATATTAATATATCTTAATGGGACAAATGATAGAAGTCACACTCAATTCTGCCAGAAACAGGCCCAGACAAGACCACAAGTAGATCCAAATCTCTCTGGTGTAGAGTATCAGGCTTTTTTCCACTTTGTACTACTGGCAAGCAATCACAGGGAGTCACTGCAGAACATTAACAATATTACAAAGATGCAAAGCAGATTACAATGAACTCAGCATTAACGTAGGTACAGTCCCACAGGCTGGAATCTTTGCCTTCCTCTCTCCAAGAGGCCTCATGTAGTGCCAGTCCAGCTCCCTTCCCCACAAGTGTGTGTGTCCCAAGAGCACTACTACTGTTTGGTACATATTTTCTGATATACACACTGTACTTCCTTACATGCATGCAGCTTCAATTATGAACATCCTTATAGCAAAGACAGAGCTGGCTCTTACCAGCTCTTTTTAAATGTGATTTTTTTGCTATACCCAGCATAAACATTAGCTGAACATTCCTATGTCTGATGGCACCTTTCTACTGCAGTTCTTGCAAGAGTTTCATCCAACAGAAGCCACTGAATTAAGTGACTGATTTTTTCATCCAGATTTTCTACACTGGATGCTGGGCAGCATCTTCAGCAATTAAGTAACAGCAGTTTGTAATCATCAGCAGCAAATAATACAGTAGAACTCACATGACATTTTGACACCCCTGAAGTAATAAGTAACCCATACCACAAACAAATCAGGTTTCATAAAACTAAAAAGTCCATTATCTTCATCTGTGTTCTCTCTGACACATGTCATTTTTGTTAGAAACACTGACCCATAAATATTTATCTAAACACATAACACTCAACTTCTCTCCAAACTTGTCTGGATCAATCCTTAAAACCTGATTAAAATTGAAATGGAAAACCAAAGAGCTTTTGAGGGAACAGAAGGATTATGGAAGACTTCCTGCTCAAGCCTAACAGCTGAATAATACCAAGAGGAAGGTCTTGGACTCTTCTATAATCTGGATTAAGAGTGGGAATAGCCAAGTGCCACTGTGAGACAGAAGCCTCATCTTTGGCAACATAAAATGAAGCTGCATCCCCAAACTGTAGTTTCACTTCAGCTCTCAATTTAAGTAAGCAGCAAGAGGCAGTGTTCCCACCCTCACAATCCCACAACTTTATTAACCCATTGTACTCCAAGGGGCCCCTCTCCCTTATGTCAGATGGGGACATTTTAGTCTAGACCAGCTCCTTGATCCTGTTTCTGCATCAGCTTTGCAAAAGGCCATCTGAGCACGAGAGAGCACAAACAAGAAGCTTGGGACACACAGGGAGGCAGAGCTGTTAAAATGGAACTGTGTGCCAGAGGAAGTGCACGTGGACTCATCAGCACTGTCAGTTTTGGAGATTCCAGACACTGTCACTCCCTTCCCTTAGGCAGTTTAGCCATTTGTGCAAATGGATCTCAACTCATTCAAAGAGATGATTTGTTTAAAAGTTCCCTTTCTATCTGGAAGAGCTGGTAGAAAGGAGAGAAAAGTTTTGTTTTACAGGTCCAATTTAGATGTTGCCATACAAAGAAGCAGAACCAATGGAACTGGAGTTTTTCAGACTCCCGAAAGAAAAGGACTCATACTTTGAAACCCCTCCTGTATTGTAACCAGGGAAAACAACCTGATCTCACTCCCATAAAGAAAAGCACATATATGTATCATTTTACACTTCAAATAGAGTTTAAGGCCAAATGACATAAAACTCTCTCTCCTAGAGCTCGTATTTCTTCTAGTAGCAATGTCAGCTGAAATGGCACCTCTCCTCAGTCAGTCAGCTCTAGTATCTTCACTGACATTCCTCATAGTTATTTCCTCAGCGTAGATATTAGCCTGCCACACAGATTTATAAACCATTAGAATAAATGGAAGAAGTTCCCCCCTTTCCTATTGAATACCTATTTGAATACCTAAGGCCATTTCACAAATACAGCTCACAGCACAATCCCACAAGCAGGAGCAGGGAAAAATTCAGCAGGTGCCAAACAGCACCCAAGCTCAGGAACACTTGAACAAACTACCATCTGTATTGGATGGAAGGAGAGGGATTGCTGCTTTGCAACCTGAACCACAAAAGAAAACCTCTTGCAGTTAGAGTGCCATCTTTCAGGTCAAACAATGTATTTTTAGAATTTCTTTACAGTTTTCAATCATTCCTCCCCTCCCCCAGCTTGCCTTGCTTCTTCTGCTCTGAAGATATGAAGAACAGGCTCCTTTCTTATCTCAGACTAAACCACTGGGTTAATGTGCCTGCTGGAGAGCCAGGCAGCCTCAGCAATCACAGAGATATGTTACACTTAATGGAACATGTGTGATAACAAGAGACTTTCCTTACCAGTTTTGAAACCAGTCAGGAGCTCTCTGAAACACTTTTAATGCAACTCATTCCACTTTCGCTGTTCTGGATACAAGTTGTTTTCATCAATAATACAAGTCCAGAAGACAGCACTTTGTAACTGAGTTTTCCACTTAAATGTACAAACCTCTCCAAAATCCATTATTTTTGTATTACTAACTCTTACCTTGGACAGGAATAAGAAGCAAGGAAAAAACCACACCACCACAAATAAAAACCCCACACCAAACAAGGACCATTTATTTTAATACCCAACTTTTATGCTAAACATCTGTCTTTTTAGCACCATGGAGCTCAGCCTGCCTGACCTCCCAAGAGAACTGGCTTGGATTAAAAACCCTTTTAATCAAGACCAACACCACCAATACATAGGAAAAGTTATAAACGAGAAAGGCTCAGAAGAATCTTTCCTGCAGACTTCAAGAGGTAAGTTTGCCATTAATTAAAATTTAGACTAATTTTTCTCATTATTAAATTCTCATTTCTAATTATTAAGCAAACTATTAACTTAACTCAATTATTAAGCAAACTGGAGCTAACAGCTCCAGATTCTCACATTACAGATTGAAAGGAAGTACTGAACTTCAGACTGGACTATTACTACTGTTACTGGCTGAACTGTTTGCATTTTTTAAAACAGAGTCTAACATGCTTTTCACAAAACACAGACAAGAGAAAACAAGCTTAGGTTCATTTTAAAAAAATAGGTCAATGGGATTCAGTGTTTCATGAACAAATACTCTGAATATTCGAAAGAATGTGCGTGTGTCCAGAGGGAGAGTTCAACGAGGATCAAATAAACCTGGCAATACCTATTCCAGTCTAAGAAAGAACAAATGGCACATTAAGTATGAAATATAATCTCAACATTTTTACCTTTTAAGACTAATTCTAAATTTAGACTATGTTACAGTAAGTCAAACAATCTCTCTTCAATTTGGCAATTTCTTGATTTGTTCATGTTTGGAGATACTTGCTTTCTTTAATTCTTTATAATAATGAAAACAAGAATACCTTTTTTCTATTTACCACTGCAAGTGGTATAATGTCTCACAGCTTCTTAGTCACACCCTACTATCATCTTTGCTTTAGGGTCTTATGCTCCACAAATAAATGGTGTCAGTTTTGGGGCAGCATTATATCCAACTTTTTGGGTTAGCATTCTTTTGGGGTTGGAACCATATTATGTAGCCAGAATAATTTTGAGAACAAAAATTCAGGAGTGGGGCAAGATTTCCCCATTAAAAGCTGAAATATGAAGAAAGTATGATTGGGATGGAGGGGAACCTCACAGAAAAATGAATAACAAACTGACCCAAGTGTCTTCCATTTCTCTCAGAGAACAGCAAGAGGCAGATACAAGCAAGGTCCTGCATCACTTGGTCTGTTCTCCTTCCAGAATGCCCATGGAAGTTTCCTTCATGCCCCAGCCTGCCAAAAAGGGAGGACTCCCCCCAAAAGCTGTGAAAATCAGTAATTTCCTGTAAGAATAAAATGGCAAGTACCTAGTCTTGGTCTAAGAGTATGAAAATGCCTCTGTGCAACTGGATAAAATATATCATGTCTACAACTTTCTACAGCTTAATAAAGTAAATTCTGCTATGCAGCAAACCAACAATTCCATTATATAATAAGAGTATTTGAAGAAGTCAAACTACAAAAGAACAGTAAAATCCCACCAAAATATTATGATGTAGTATGACAGGCAAATCATTCTTACAGCCTCCAGCCAAGCAAAAATAATGTTTGTAGAGTGCCTGCACAGTTCCTCACATAAGTTGTTAGCAGCTGGCACAGACTGGAGCAGGTTCCTCCTGTCCTCAGAACAGCTCCTGTGCTGATGAAATGCCAGAGGTCTGATCTGGGGTACTGAACAAGCTTGGCCTTATTATCTTCTTAAGTCAAGACACAATCCCAGAACAAAGTGAAAATTTTGCTTGTAAAACAGTAGTATCACATGCAGGTATAAACATTGTTGACATGGAACCTTCCCCAAATACGTGGTGACAGAATTTTGCTTTGATCATCTTCTACTGTTTCTACCATGCCCTGGTGAAGCACAGATCTCTATTTCTTACTGATCCTGTTACAACATAACTATAGAGACACAAAGTATGTCTGTCTCTGCCAAACAGCACTATTAACATGATGTTTTTACTGGATAGTCTGAGCCATTGCCCATCTGTACACTAAGGAAACAGAATCAGCAGTTCAATCACTCAGCAACCTTAACAGGGCAACTTACTCATAAAGAGTTTCTAATGATGACAGTAGGTTTCTTCAAGGACACAGTAAAGGCCACTCTACAAGACACAGGGTTGTGTAAGAGGCAGATTTTCCTTACACAAACCAGCAGTCCATCCTCTTTCAGTCATTAAGGGATCTCAGAAGAACTTCACCTTAAGCCATTAGAGACACACGCCGTTAAGCCCTTGAAAATACACATTATATTAACCACTGGCTTAAAGCTCTGATTTGAATTACTTCCAAAAATGCAAAGGTTTTTCATGCCAGCAGGCAACTGAGTGGAAGTGGAGATCCTTCTGCATGGAGAGAACTTGGACAAGAATCCCCTGATCTACCCATACAAATAAAACATACACATGTTGAAATTTGTCTGCAAATCCAAAAATACTATGCAAACAGAGGCAAACAGCTTTCACACAAATCAACTACATAATTTGTTTTCTAACTCTTTCAGAGGACAGAAAATTTGGAAAACCTTGCACAAGGAAAATAATCCAAAATAACTTAATGCAACATGTAAGCAGTTAGTGGTGTGGAAATTATAAGGAATAAAAAGCTTAGATGCCATTTTCAATGCTTTTAAGCTTGTATTTGAACAAAGTGAACACTATCAGAGGGCACAAAAACTCATCTGCAGTTTATTCGTGGCACCTGAGAAAATAACTAATGAAATACTAACTGCATTGGACATCTTCTATCAGCAATCACTGGAGACAGGATGGGGTAATGAAAGAAAGGATGGTTTCTGCCCAAAGTCTTTTGAAATGACAATGGGAAAGAAATAAGAGGGAAAAAAAAGATACTCTTGATTACTTCAGAATGCAATTCCCACATCCAGTTTATAAATTTTCCTTGCTCACCTTTGTATGAATTCCTCCCTTCCTTGTACTATTCTATGTCAGGATAGCCCCCCACAGATCTTACACACTACTGCCCCACAGGAAAAGGAGAGCTTTTATCAATGAAAGAAAAGCAGTTGGCTTTAGGGGTTTCTAATGAACTCACACACAGCCTATACCTTCTCTGATTAGAGCTACCTGAAAGGAGGTTGTAGCAAGGTGGTGCTTGGTCTCTTCTCCCAAGTAACAAGTAATAGGACAAGAGCAAATGACTTCAAGTTGTGCCACCTGAGGTTTAGATTGGGTATTAGGAAAAATTTCTTCATGGAAAGGATTGTCAAGCCCTGGAACAGACTGCCCAGGGCAGTGCTGGAGCCACCATCCCTGGAGGTGTTTAAAAGCTGTGTAGATGAGGCACTGAGGGACATGGGTTAGTGGGGGACTGCTCAGTGCTGGGTTAAGGGTTGGATGTGATGATCCTAAGCATATTTTCCAACCTAAATGATTCTGTGATGCCTTCCTTGAAGTGATCCTCTAGTCACTGTCACAGGCACACACCATGGTAATTCCACAGCAGCTCCTGCTTCCTTCTACCATCAGCAGTTCCAACAAATGAATCAACTTCTTGCTTCCCTTATGTCACCAATCTCACAGCTGCAATTCTTTCCTGCCACCTCAAGGTCCATCCTATCCCTACCAGCTCCATCTACAGCTCCTTCTCCTTCCAAACCAAGCAATCTGCTTGCAGCCCCAACTCAATACAGTACTTTGCCGAATTTCTTGCCAGACACTTCCCAAATCTCCTAGACTTTACAACTTACTGACCAGTTTTGACTTTTTCCTCTTCATGACACTTATGGAAGGAAGACTGCTAAGATTAAGAAAGAGAGGAGACCATCTGCCTTAAGATGGTCTTTTGTCACCATGATGGACTCTATCCTACTTCTTACAGATCCCAGAGGCCTTTCAAGGGGAAAAGAGAAAGGGATTAACACTTGACTGGTCTGTTAGGTACACTGAAGCACAGCCAAAGCAGGGTTCCCATCTGTAACTCAAGGGGACAGTCTGATAGGAGGGAGACATGCTTAGATTAAACTTATCAGATCATTAATTAAAAAGAGCAGAGGAATATTGCACTTTTTATTGAAAGTAGGCAGTGATCATAATATAATACCACAGCTATTTAAGTAAATCTAGCATTGTTGACAGAAAACATCACCAGATATTTCACTGGAACCTGCCCCATTACATCATATTTGAAACACACATCTGAGTAATCAGAAGTGATCTAGGTTATAAAACTCAACCTAAAGTTTATTTGGATTAGAGAAAGTTATACTCACAGCTAGCATTTCTGTAGAGAAGAAAAGGTTCATGGAGCTGAAACTCCAAATCTTTATTTACTGGTTCAACCAGGTTGTGCATATTCAGTCGATTCACTATCGTAAAACCATGGTAAGGAGAAGCTGACCTATTGTGTCAATTAAAACAAAACCAAGGATTAATACCTTCATCAACATAAGTAATTTTCTGAAACCAAGTTATAAATTCATCTTCGAATTTCCATTGCTTTATGAAGTGAAGCTTTAGCAGTCCCAAAGCTCTCACAGTTGTTTTTCTATGCCATTTCTTGGCATGCCACCTAATTTCAAATTCAAACTACACTTACCTCAAAGCAGTATTAGGATTAACATTACAGTTCTACACTATTAAACTGCTGAATCAAAGATATGCCTCTGAAAAATCTATTCAAAAAAACTAGGGCAGGTCCACCATTAAAATGCAAATGTATTCAATACTTGACATAAGACAGTTTCGAGGTATTTTAGATTTTTTTTTATTAGAGGAGAAAAACCAAACCACTTACACAGCACCATTACCTTACTGCAAATAGACATGAGAATAAAAAAGAGCTGCTGTCTTAAACATTTACATTTACATTTGTTGTCAAATACATTTACAGGGGGAACCATAAACAGCAATTTCTTCCTAAAGGGAGACTCTGGAAATAAGGACTCAACCCACTGCCCTGAAAGTACATACTAAATTATTCAGAATTGTATTGCTTAGTGAAGCAATTTTTATTATCTAGATTTTTGCTGGACACCAGGTGGAAAAAGTAAACACTGAGCAAGCATTGAAAGTTCAAGATAGTTTTAGATCTATTTTCTCTTGCTGCATTAATGCCCTGTCAGCACTCAACTGTGCCTGTAAGCAGGTGTATAATCAACAACAGCAGCACAATAAAGGCAGGCTAAAAACCAGACACAAACAGCTGGTAAATATTAAGATTTCTGTAACAATGTGACCACTTTTACATAAGGATCTACAACAAAAATCTGTCAAGAGCTTCCAAGGACAGGGTAAACAACCTGCAGCATCACAAGTTAGTCTCTTAATGCACCTCACAGAACTTGTTTGAAATATCAGCTAGTGACACTGAAAGCTTTTGCTTTGGGTTTTGTTTTGGGTTTTTTTTAAGTTTGGTTCACTTTCTTATACTAAATATTTCCAAGCTGAGAGCTAAAGTAACAGGAACTGGTTACTTAAATCTCTACACAGTGCCAGGATAAAATATTGTAATGACCAAACTATGACAGTCTGCTTCAGGATGGCTTAAGCCTGCATTATTTCTATTTTTTACCTTCAACAAAGTGTTATTTCATTTAGATTTTTTATTTGCCTGTAATTTAAAACTTGAACTTATGATTGATTTTATGTGCTGATTCTCCTCCTCACCCCTTTCACCTGTCCTAGATAATTGGAAATTTCTTTCATGGTTTAGCAGAGGAAATCAAATAGCCCCCAAAACCAGACACTATGAGATCTCCAGCTTTTGGGCAACTTCATCCATTTACAAAAATTTATGCCATTTTCCAGGAGTAAATTAGAACAGATTATTTAATTTCTCATCTCCATTCTTTTTGTAATAAACTTCATGGATTTTAGGAGACAAAGGGAGCCTTGGCACTTCACAAACTCAATGCACTAACAAATGCTATTGGATTAATAAAATAAACTCAATAAACTAGTTTTTGATGTGAGTACGTATAGAGCATTCAAGCTTTATGTTTTCTCAGCAGTACTTTGAGGGGCTTTTGACAGAGTTATTCACCCACGTGCACAGTTTATTCTTTTTGAATGAGTACACAGCAGTTAACAGCTGGACAAGTGAGTAATGATGAGTGTGAAAGCTCTGCATGAAACCATCTGGAGTTTGTTTTCTTAAGGAAGGAAAACAAACATCACCAGCACTGTATCTCCCCTCCCCCAAAGAACCAACCCAAAACAACAAACCAACCCTTACCTTTTATATACAAACAAGGTCCCTTCTATGTCAGTTTTCTCCTACAAAAGACAACAAATACACTTCAGGGATGTGCTTGTTCACACAGTTATGTAGGTTTTGTATAGTGTTTTCATTACAGAAACTTACTATATCCTTATCTTTCCATAAAGTTTGACATCACAGGTCTAAAAAGATGATCTCCTGTTTTCAGAAACGACCTTTTTTTTTTTTTTTTT
>VZTJ01003574.1:3405099-3446257 GCA_013397795.1 Orthonyx spaldingii
GGCCCCGCCGCCGGCCGGATCGCCCGGCCCGCGCCTGCCGTTCCGCCTGCCGTTCCGCCCGCCGCTCAGGGCCCGCCCCGCGCCGCCCCGCCCCGCGCCGCCGGGCCTTTCCCGGCCGCTTCCCGGGTGCTTGCCGGGTCCCCTCTTCTGAACTCGGGACCCCCGGCCCCTTTCCGGTCCCCTCTCGTAGCTCCGGTGACCGAGGGCTTGCAGGGCCCCGGGGCCGTGGGCTTTGGGCGAGGGCCGCGCCCCCGCCGACACGCGTGGGCAGGGCCGAGGGCTGTCCTTCGCGTCTCGTTATGATTTATTTACTCCCTTAGTAATCCAAAGGCTCCGGAGTTTCCTGCAGGCTGGCTTGTCAAGTGCGATGAGCTGGATCACAAGCTCAGGAGTTATCTTTCAGCACACTGAGGGTGATGCTGTTTGCTCCCATGTCTGTCATTTTCTGGTATATCAGTGTTTCACGGTATGGAGTTGTCAATATTTTAGAAGAATTCAGAGATTAAATGTTTCTCTCGGGTATAATAAACATACACAGGTACATTTCTCAGGTAAAGATACGTAGGACAGTAAACATATAGAGTGCTATGTAGTACATAATTATGTTTGCCAAAACATAAGTCCCAGTTTTAAGAACAAAGTTACATGCAGTCCACTGAGCTTTCCTGCATCTTTTTTTCAATTATTGGTGATTTTAGGACCAGGAAACTATAAAATATTCATCAGGACCAAGGCATGAATTACTTTCAAGATAAGATCACTCAGGTTCAAGTATCTTTGTAGCATTTTGTGCAATCTGACAGGAAAAAAACAGGTTTGTAAATTTCTAAACAAAACCTTGTCTGTGGCAAGCTCCCGACCCTCTTGAGAATTTAAAGAACGTTTGCTATGCTCTGTATTACCACAGGTCATGTTCTCCATTGTAGGTGGACAAACTTCTGATTTTAATACAGCTTTACAGTATAGTCCTTTCCCACCATGCCTGATATTTAATGCACAGACTATAAACAAGGATCCACCAGTTGTGTGGTTCCACAAAAAGTCATTCTGACAAGAAGTGGAAATATCAAATTCCAGTATAATACAATTTTTTAAATGTAAAGCTTTTGGGGCAGAACAATAATTTATCTGTTTTAGTGTCAAACAGTTCTAGGATAAAGTAAAAAGGCATTTCTTAGGAAAAAAGTAATCTAGACACAAAATTTCATCCTGGTACCTCACCCTTGAACCCCAGGACATAAGCATCAGTAAAAAACCCCAACAAAAGTCATATGGAATGTCTTAGAGCTCCATAAATTGTCCATGTCCTTCTAATGGTTTCTCCATGGGAGAGCCTAATCCATAAAATTTGGGTTTTCACTGGTTCTGTAGTGTTTGTCGATAAAGGCAGTACTTTGACGTAAAATGTCTCATTGTTCACTTACAGTCTATATTAGAGAAAGACAATAAGAGGAAATTAAAGTTTCAAAACTATTTTATAGAATACATTCTAAGAACTCAACTGAAACAGAGAGAAAATTACAAAAACTTTTTTAAAAACCTGGTTTTAGATGACATCTTAAACGTCTGCACCAAACAGCTCCTTTCTGCAAGATTACTGTAAAACAAAGGCATCTTTCAAATTAAAAAACTTATTGGCAAAGGAAGATTTCTGCTGGTGAGGTCTGAGTTGTGAAAACTCCTTGGCTTCATCTTGCATTAAAAGTGAAACACAAGGAGCAGCAAAAAAAAAAAGGGAAGTGGTGGTTTCTGGTTGTAGATTGTTTTCCTCCTTCGTCTGCTCATTCCAGTTCTGCATTGCAGTGAGTTTATTCTGCCTGCCCATCTTCACCCTGGTTGCGTTGAAATAAAAGCTTTGTACCAGGAATGATGCATGGCCTATCACCTGCGTGCTCAGCCTTGAAGCAGAGCAGGGTGTGAGTGCAGGCAGAGTCTTGGGGTGCTCTGGGGAGTTGCAGCTACTCAGGCGTGTGCTGTGAGTGTTGTGTGGTCCCTGGTCCTCCTCAGAGCAGTGCTGGGAAATGTTCATTTCTCACTCCCTGTCCCCGATTCGTGCACAGAACCAGGTGCAGGTGGGATGATGCACACGAAGCCCTTTTCATGTTTCCTCTGTGAGGGGGACAGATTCCATTTGTGTTTCAACAAGTGAAGATAACATCATGTTTTCTAGTTCAGTTATTCTGCTGAGGTTTTATAGGACAGGATATGATAATTTATTGCCCTAAATAGTGTTGTCTACTTAATATATGTTAATATTACGGTAGATGAAGTAATGAAGGCCCTCATTTACTCTTTATTTGCTTGTGACACCACGGCTGGGTCTCTCTGTTGCTCTGCTCTTGGCAGTTCTGTTATACAAACTTTTTCTGGCCCCTCTTTTTACACAGTAGATTACTTCTGTATTCCCAAAGCTTACGTGGGCTGCAGTCACTCCTTTAAACTTCCTACAGAAAAAGTCTTTGTTCTTCAGTCCCTTTGTTTTTCCCTTGTTGGCTGAATATCCTCAGCAAAAAATCTCTTACTGCTGTTCAGATGAGGAAGAAGTGCAGCTGGTGCTCCCAGTCAGGGCATTTTCTGTAGTTATTACTCCAGGCTGAATTAGGGTCCAGTGAATCCTGCAAATCCGAGTGACTCACAGAGCTCGTATTTTATCTTTGTAGTTTTCCACTTGAAGCAATTGCCAGAAATTCCTGGTTTCATGAGCTGTTTTGCAAATGACACTTTTGTTGGTTTGTTTGCAGATGTTTTCCTTGAACTGTAATAGCAGACAATTGCTGGGCTATTGATTAGTAATTACATTGTTATCTATACCCTAAATTTCAGGATAATGGCTGTAATTCTACAGATTGTTTGGGCTTAGTTCTAGATAGGACAAATTGTCCTGATGATAACCTCCTGAATAACTTAATGAACTTTTATTTTGCATTTTAATTCTTCAAAAAACCAAGGGGCAGTGGATGCTAGAATTTTTGAAGTGCTTGCCTTTTATTTGAAAAATCCTTTTATTTCACAGGTGGCATTGCTTGAGCGTTTTCCTCCTTTGTATAAATATGGTATAAACTGCTCAAGTTGTGTAGTTACCTTCCCTGGCAGTTGTTCTGCTCTTTGGAGGGTCAAGTGGATCAGAAGCCTTTCCTAGGAGTTCCAACTTGCAGTGTGCTCTTTCTGCACTGATGCTGCATCCACAGGTACCTGATTGCATATTCATGGTGACAGATATTTATTTTTAGCTGTGCAAAGTCTTTTTCCGCCTTCAGAGGGAAGTTTTCTGAATTGCTACATGTGAACAGTGCTATAGGGGCAGCAGTGTTAATCTAAACAATTAAAATTGATGGGGTGGGATGGTGTGTAAAGGGACTCCAGGTTTAGCAGGATCATCACATGGAAGTGACGAGGTTTAGGAAGATTGTTCTGGGACTGCTGCCTTACCCAACTGTTCGTATGGGATTTTTTCCTGTTTCCATCTACAGAGATAGCACAGAACCACTTTGCATAGCATCTGAGTTTCTCAGCTGTTGCAATACTGAAATGTGAACTTAACTAGAAATTTCTTTGTCATGAAATAATTGCAGTAATGATTCTATTAAGAAATGGATGACTTCCGTTTTTTTTTTTCCTCCTTATAAATTGGAAAAATCTTCTAGAAAATGTGAAGCATGAAACATTAAAAACAACAGCACTTTCTGAAACAATGTAACTTAACAAAGTACAATGAAAATGACAAAAAAGAATCAGCCATTTATGTGTCCACTGACATTTTGGATGTGAGTGTAACCAACAGTTATAGTCCTTCCAAGAGATGCCAAAATAATGTTGAAAGAAACAGAGAAAAACCATTAAATTACAGAATCACAGTAATTACAGTTACAATTCGATAAAAAACCAGGAGAATGAAAATACTCAATTTGATTTATACAGTAAAGCTGCTCCCACAACAGTGTAAGAGGGTGAAATAGGTCACAGGCAGCCCTCCTTACATTGCTCAATAACATTAGAAGGATTAATCATTTATGGATTATCTCCTAGAAACAATGATCTGGTGCAGCCAGGTAATCCAATCTCCTCTATCTTTCTAACCTGGTTTGCCATTTCACAGGAGATTGTGGAAGGGTGGCAAGTTTTTCTAGGAAGACATTGCCTGCCAGCTTGAAACATGTAAATTGCTGGAATTTGCATCAAAATATGACAGCTCTTCTCTGACGAAGGTAGGTAGTGAAATTAGACAGGTAAAATGATTTTTTTAAATAAACCAGGGCACAGAGGTTCAGCTCAAAAATTATATCATGTTCACCCTTAGTTATTATCTGTCACTGACAGAGTAAAGACAGAAGTTTACAATTGACATAAATCAGAACTAGAGAGAAAATTATTCCTGGGACTCTGCATTTTGCATAATATCCAACAATGTGTTTTTTCCTGAGTGAATTTGTGTAAAAAATTACATACAGCTTGTTTTTGAATACAAGCCTCTCAGTGATGGCAGCCTCTGTAAGTTCACTAGATGCAGGTGTGCAGCCAAACTTCTACTGATTGATGTGCTTAATGTAATACATTGGGCTTTGAACATACATCTTTAGCCACTTCTGGGATGTTTAATCTGGCTGTAGCCTCAAGGCCTGCTGTTGAATATATTAGACTGTGCTAATTTCATTGCTGAAAATGAACTCCATTGCAAACTGGACAAAATATTGCAGTAGCAAAAGTGCACCGTCAGTGATTTTTAAGTGCTTATTTCATGTTGCATGTAGTTGCTGTTTTATTGCTATAATAACATCAGGAAAAAAAGATTCAATTACTATTACAAGCAGAGTAGCCTGTTCCCCTAGGTCTCCTTGTGCAGTTAAAAAAAAATAAATAGATAATTAGATTAGCAAGGTCCTGCTCTGTACAGAATTGAGAAATCCATCAGGAATAATTGTGCATCGTAGTAGTAACCCTGAGCCTTGAGAAAGCTGCTTTAATAGCACCATGTTAGTTTTTAACTCAGCCAATTTTTACTTACCAAGTGATCTACCTTAAATATACTGTGTCAGCTTTATGGCATTATTGTGTACTTATATTTTTGTCTTCTTAAAGCATCCCTTTTTTCCTGAGCCACTTTTGATGCCCCTCTGTATCTGGCCCTTTAAATACTGGGACTGTCACATAAATGTTAAAATGTAGGTTTCTGTGTTGCTTTATCGCTGAAGCCTTGCTATAAAATAGCAAGTCATAATCTCTTTTAAATATTTTAATATTTTTATTGACATTATTTTTATTTTTCAGTATTTTATTTTTCATTTAATATTTTATTTAAAGTATTTCATCTTCTTGCAAAATAAGCACATATCAGAGCAATCATCTCTAAAATAGGTTAGATTAATTTTTTATGAGCAAATGTGTATTTTTCAATAGGCTTTTCTTGATGTGGTACAGTACTAATAAGGAAGATGCAACACAATTCTGAGAGTAAATAGCTTCTAGAGCTTTTCAGACATGACTGGAAACAAATAGAATGTAAAACAGCCCGGTGGTTTGGGCTGCTTTTGATGCTTCTTGGGTTTTCCAGTGTCAGAGGAATGGGAATCAGGAAACCTGCATTCATTTCAGAGGTTATTAAACTACTGCAGCTCTTTGTACCTTCATTTTCCCAGCCATAAAATGAGTCAATGTATTTACTCATCATCATAAATTTCACTGACATACATTCTGAGGAGCAATATAAGCAGTAGGCACTCTGGTGGTATTTCACTCATCCAGGGAAGGGCTGGTGGGATGCTGAAGGATCACAGAACCTCGTGGGAAGGTGAGGGCAGCAGCTGCACTGGGTGCTGTCACCAGGACAGAGGAACAGGTTTGGAGCTCTGCTCTGGTCCTGGAGCCCTCAGTGTCAGCCAACACCTCCTGTGGGTCTCATCTTCCTGCTGGGGTTGGGCTGCAAACAGGAACAAACACAGGAGTAGTGAGAGTCTGGAGCACAGCATCCCTTAATTCCTGCTGTGAGCACCTGAATCCCTTGCTCTTTGCTTTGGCAGCTTTCTGCAGGACGTGTCTTGTCCAAGAGTATTCAGTGACAGAAACCACGTGGGTTGAACGTGTGTCATGTGCTAAATTCTGCCTCTGCAGTCAAGAATCCATAATGTGTTCCTCCTTTGAAATCAAGTTCTGAGGTAGAGCCACCCATTTTGGGTGGCCTTCCTGCAAAGGGTGAGGAAGGCAGGCTGGGAGAGGTGGATAGGAGTCACCACACTTGGTGGAAAGGGAAGCTCCCTTACGTCATGACTAAGGAAATAAACTGGATGAGATCCTAACCTCTTCTTTGGCCTCTTTCCTCCAATTAAGTTCAGGCTGAGGGAGAATTCCTTTGCTGCAGTCACTCAGAAAAGAGCCATAAAGCTGTGTGATGAAGATCCTTGGGGGAGCCCCATGGATCAGATGTGTGAGGAGTGGCACAGGAAGGGCGTTTCAAGGGGAAGGCATTCACACACTGTGGAAATTTTCAACCAAACTGGAACAGAGCTTAGCTAAGACGTGGCTGGAGCTCAGGCCTTAGGGGCTGTGGGGGAAGTGCAATTGCAGCCTTTTGCTTTTGGGATCTCATGTCCCTTGACCTTGGTGTTAGAAAATAAGTGATCTGATAGTAATGAGCTATTAAAAAACAAAACCAGCAGCATCTTATTTAATTAATTTTGAATGGGTTGTGTGCAGTGTGTGAAGAGAAATGGCAGTCAACTATTTCCTACAGAATTTTCTACAAAATTCTGTGCACAGATTAACTGAATTTTCATTTGGAAAAGAAATATAACTTGGGAGATTAATCTGCAAATTAAGTTGCTTGCTTTGGCGTGTTTTCAAAGGAAAAAAGAAATAACTAATAAGTTGTGTGTTGAAACCATCCATTGCACTCATACAAGAATTTTTTTCTCAGTGGTGCATCACAATAAAATTACTTTTGTATGTGGAATTAGTGCATAATGCTGAATATAAAGAGCTTGTGTAGGGGTGATATATTTTGTCAGGTAAGGATTGGCAAGCTGATGAACAGCTGTTCAATAGATTGTAATAATCTCAAATAATTATTTCAAGACCTCTTGAGTACCAGTTTTTATGAGTTCTAATAGGTTCTTTCAAGACTCTCATGGTCAGTACAACTAGTTCCCATTTTCAGAATTACTACCTCGTCTAAAGTCTGTACAAACCATGTGATTTTCAAAACAATTACATGTAACAGACTTTGAGAGCTGCAGTGTAAACAATGCACATATGCACAAACAGCTGAAGGACCACATCTCCTCTTGCTTTTTCCTTCTGGTGTGACGCCTTCCAGAGCTGGCAGGATGAGCTGGGCTCTGCAGTCCCGGAGTGACACAGAGCCTGCCTGCCTGCCCAGCTCCTCCTCTGCCCCTGAGTGCAATCTGTGGCTGCTGACAGCTGGCACAGAAATCAGGGATGGGGAGGTGAAGCTTGCCATGCTGGCCTTTCCCTGTCCCCGTGAGCACCTGACATTGCTCAGAGAGCCGGGGTGTTTTTAGGAAGCTTGGCACTTCCATGACAAAGAAGAGCTGTCACCCAGGAGAACTGAGTTCCAGAAGTGATGAGCTGTCCTACAGGGCGGGAATGGCCAGAGTCCACCATTTATCCTCACAGAAAAATACTCAAAACCAGCTAACAAAAGATAGAACAACACATTGCCTCTGTAAAATGTTTTCACTCTGAGATAAACCTGGCATGTTTTACTGCATTAGGAAAAATTCTGATCAGCTCTGTTTTCACAGTGGATTTATTCTGTGAATGATCAGGGGGTGGTTATGTCTAGGATGTGGGTACAGAGGGAGAGCTGGTGGTGTACTTGCAGTGCATAGAATGGGAGTGAGGGACAGCTGAGGGAAAGGCTCTTCCTCCTGCCCTCAGTGGCAGCAGTGTCCACATGGGAGTAGCAGGGGAGCTCAGGCTGAGGGAAGGTCTAGGAGACAAAACCAGGCATGTCTTTGTAGTGCATTTGTGTGGGAAGGGGATTGTTTGACTGGTAATTCCATGGGAGTATATTTTGGTAAGGTTCTCCTGTTATATTCTGTGTTGGTGTTTGGTTTTTTTTGGACTTGGTCTTAAATTCCAGCTGTAGTGGGGAGCTGGCCAAGTAGGCTGTGTAAACTAAGATTTAGCACTTCAGGGCCACTGTGTGATTCATGAGCTTCTGTGACATGAGGGCCAGGCAACGCTGTTGGCTTGCAAACAGCTGTGGGGAATGCTTCAGTTAAAAGGGTTATTCTTGTTCCTTTAGAAAATCCCCCTAATATTGTGTAATATCAGGATTTTTACATTTATCCAGCCTCAGATATTCCTTTTATAGGCTCTAGCCTACTTCATGGTGCTTCTTTAGAGGTCACACTTCTGTAAAGTGCTGTCTGTGTCTTGGTGGCACGAAGCCAACTGCTGAGAGGTTTGAAGGGTAGTAACTGAATTTAAACAATTAAAGACTTACTAAGTGAAATCCACTGCAAGTGAAAGCTGGTAACTGAAATGCTGACTTTACCAGGAAAGCATGACTGCCAGAATAGGGGCACTTTGTCAAATACTTTGAGAAACAAAAAATTAATGTATAACAATGAAGGTAATTGTACAAATGTATTTTATTACCATCATGGCAGCAGGACAGAGACTTATTAAACTTACTTCAATCCCCACCAGTTCTTTACAACCTTGAAAAAAATCAGAGAGGAAGATAAAGAAATAGTCTATTTTCTGTCTCTTTAAGTTGATTTTTCATTTGCATCTCTAGTCAAAATATAATTATGAATGTTTGCAAAAGCATGTTCTGGTATATGGGCTATTTGCAAACTGTTCACTGAGATTATTATTTAAGATTTCTCTTAATTGTAGTTTTAAGCAACATTGTACTTGTTCTTGAAATGCTCCCAAAGTCATCGAGTGCTCTCCAGAGGATGTGCTAATGAGGCATATAATGGCACATTAAGATGAATTTATTATTTTAATTTATACATTAGAAGGTTATTTTTGATCCATTTGTTACCCGTTTCTCATTAAAAGTAAGCTAACACTAGAAAATGTTTACCTTGTAAAATTATCAGAGGAGAATGTCTTGCTTATCTGTATGTAGGCAAAGGGATACAGTACCAGCAGGACTTCTGTTATAATCAGCAAAAAGATATTAGAGGAAAAAAGCAACTGAAATGGAGATCTATAACAAGATCTTCTGTTAGTTCAGGGATTTTTGAGGCTTCTATAGTCTCTTTGGGGTGCATTTTTTCCCTCATATTTCATCTGGAACTGCCTCTGTTTGCGTTTCCACTGAGCTTATGCAAGAGAGGAACTTTGCAAATCTGCATAACTTCATTTTTCCAGTGGGAAACTGCAGATGAGTGTGTGGCTGTCATGGGCTTCAGTCATCTGTGTAATCCAGGGGAGCTGTTCCCAGCTTTAGTCTGGATCCGGCCGACTCAGACTGACCTCGGTGGTGGCTGGTAAGGACTGGTGGCTGGGCTGACCCTTTCAGCCAGTCCAGAGCCGTGGTGGCTACGGTCAGCCCAGGAACTCCCCCAGTGTTAACAGAGCTGTTTAAGGGAGCATCTAAATTTGATCACCGACTACTCAGTAGTTGAGGTGTGTAGCTATTTGAAAATGCTCATTTTGTGACCTTTGGCTTGCATCCAGGACCTATTTCAGTCCTAACCTTTGGCTTTTATCTTGGTTTCTGGCTCAGGCTCTTGACCTTTGCTGTTTAGCCTGACTGCTGGCCTGTGGGTGCCACATCACCTCTTGTCCCAGATTTGGATTCCAGTTTTGGATATTAGCTCTAACTGCTTCTTGTGCCTTGGCACTTAAATCTTATACATGCTTTTGAAATTTTCCTCTAAGCACCAATTGTGCTTACATTTCTTTTGCAGCCTTTATGTAAAACTCTTGTAATCAGAGCAGCTCGATTCTAAACACATCCCTTCCCTTGTGGGTCATTAAACTGAGGATGCAGAGCTATTTGGACACTCTTCCAGGAATCCCTGATTCCTACTCACCATGGGAAGTCTTTGGTTGCCTTTGTGCTCACATTTGTGTGACGTGCAGGTGGGTGGGTGGGTGCCCACCAGCAGAGCCTCAGCCCCAAGGTGGCCATGACAAGTCTGCCTTACAGCTCGACATCCAAAAAAGCCAAAACGAGTGCAAGCCTGATAAATCCCAGCATCCTGTTTGCTGAGACACCAACCTGGAAATTTGACCAAATGTGTAAGAATTAAAAACTCTCCATAAATTAATATTAAATCAGCTAATTTCCTCCTAAAACCTAATATATGAAATTACAGCAAAATCACGTCTAAAAGGAAAATAAACACAACCTCAAGGTCCCCATGGTATTTTCAGTAAAAGCATCACAAGGTTCTGTTGCTTTTGGAGGTCAGATGGCAAGCTCCATGTTCACAGTTGTGACTACATGCTCATGTGAGCTTGTTTCCCTGGCTTTGCAGGGACTGTTCGCGTGAATAACCACTCCTGCAGAGTGAATAAAGGCATTTGCAATCTGGTCCCAGCTGGAAACTTATTTCTGAAGCCAGTTCACTCCCTTCATAAAGCACAGATTCTTTATTTTATCTTGTTTTGTGTTTAGTTCACATAATCTGAAATCTTTAGGTTGATTGCTATGCCATTCCAAATCGCTTCCTACTGGAAGAGACATTTATTTTATAGTTCTTAATTCTTTCCCAACATATATTTGGAATAGAGATATTCTTGTCTGGGAGGAGAAGGGTAATTGCTGCCTGCCTGGATATCAGTTAATTAGCAGTCTCCTCACCAGTGGACGCCTGGCTAAATTCACTCTTTTGCTGAGTAATTTATTAAATAATTACAAGACTATTCACGCAACCTCAACAGTATTTTATAACAGAGCACTAATTACTTGGTATATTTAATGGCAAAAGAGATGTAGGGAAATACAGGGCATATATTCTCAATAGCTTACCAACCTTTGTCTCACACCTTTCTCTTGGAGCACAGAGCTCAGTGAATTAGATCCAGTCATTCCTCGAGCGAGGATGTGGTGTAATTTCAGAGGAGTTGTTGGCTATCCGTTTCTTCCTCAGTTAATGCAATCTTGGCCTGGTTTGGAATGCAGAACAACATTTCAATCAGGAATCCCTGTCACAGCCTTAGCAAGGCTGCTTAGATAGGGAGAATCAGCCCCACTAAGCGCTGACACTTGTGCCGTGGCTGGGGAGGCGCACGCAGGAAATGCAGGATAAACCTGGTGCTCGCTGCGCTGTCACATCTCGTGTGCTGCTGCTGTCCATTAACGTGCCCCTGGCTCAGGGACAGCGCTGGGCTCTGCCCGCAGCACTCGGCAGCTGTCAAGTGGATAAGACAAGCTCGCTGGGGAATGGACTGAGATAATCACAGGAAGGTGAAGTTGAGTCTCATACACGTGCTGCACTGAGTGCTCTGAGCAAAGGAGGCTTTATTGTGCAGCACGGAGACCAGATGGACTCCGTGACTGTTCTTTCAGTTTCTGGGGGAGAATTCGATACATATGGTCTGGAATCAGCACCTCATTTGTCAGTTCAAGTAATACCATTACACCCTCCCGCCACCTCTCTAATTTTTGCTGTTGTTTTACAAACAGAACATCTCCTGGTAGCAGGTATGTGTCAAGGCAGCGTTCTGAAATTTGCCAGCTCTTTTTGCTGAACCCCTGCTGGAATCCAAAAGCCCAATTTCTTTTCTTCTCTTTCCTGCAGGGTACAAGCAGCTGTTATTTTGAAAAGAGAGGCTTTGTACCATAGTCATTCTTCTCAGCAATTTGAAAAGAAGAGCACAGGCTTTTTGTTACTCTAATGTCTTATCAGATGATTTCTGTTTTGATATGTAAAACATACTACTGCATAAACTGTGAAAATGGAAAGTCGGTAGGTTTGATGGTTGGCTCTAACTCTGTTTTGTTAGGATCAGTTCTGGCAGCACATGTAAGACATCTTAGTACACAAAAGGTATGCACAGGGATTTCCTAGGTATTACTGATAGTCAATTTTATTGCTGGGATTTGCTGAGTGGGGACAGAGCACACCCCTGGTTTTGGGTAGTCCTTTCCACTACATGCTTCCCTCTAAACTCAGCACTTTAACAAGTGTTAAAACATTATTCTACACAACATCGTTCATCTGTTGCAGTTTTTTTTTCCCAGGGAAACCAAGTTTTAACTCCACATTTTAGTGTACTGAATAGTTTAATGTGCTGCAGATTAATTTGAAGAGATTCCCGTTACAAACAACTATAATAAAACTGGGAGCCTGGCTTGGTAATTCTAGTTTAAATGTGTATGATTGTATTTCATGGTATGATCACAGAAAAGAATTAAAAACCCTCCATATTTTATTTTTAAAAATAATTTGCATTTTAGTTTCATATATAACTTTTCTGCTACATTTTAAATTTTTGTTAAATCATGAAGCTTAATGTTTTACGGAATGTGTATGGCACACAAAAAAAAGAAACTATAATTTTAGATATTAATATATAATAGGCAAAGACCTAAATGATAAATTTTGGTGTCTGTTAGTTCTTCCTTGAGTAAACACCTGCCCCTTCTTTAGAGGTGTTTGTTTAGGGAAGTTTTGTTGTTGTTCCATCCAACAATTTTAGAATATTAAACCAGTAAACAGCACAGAAAAGGAATTTTTCATAAGGAAGGCAACTAACTCACACCAGGACCAAAATGTGTTAAAGAACAAGGCTGAAACTGTCACGTCAACTGACATGGCACTGTCCTCTTGTTACAGGTCAGAAATCTGGATCTATAAAAGGGTGTGGGCAACACAGACCAGATCATCTTTGGGCTTTAGCGGGTTTGGCCTTGAGTCAATTCAGAATATTTTTCATATGAATAGCAAAGCTGAACTGGTCTTAAACATAAAGGAGAAGCAGGACTCCATGGTCCCATAAACACATTTTTTTTATTTATTTAGAGGAGTAGTCAGTTTTCGAGACAAAAGGGGTTAGTAAGGATACTTTAAAATGATGATGATTTCTTTCTTATTTTATAAAAACCTCCTTACTGAAATGGTATTAAATGTTATTAGAATACTTTCATTAAAATTAAATGGTTGAGTGAAATTAGATAAAGAGTTACACTGAATTCAGCAGCCTTTCAGATGGTGGGGGCCGTTTGCTCTTTGGGAAGCTCTGGAGGATTGTTCATCAGAATGGTCACTGTTGCAGCTCCTGTACCTCACTGACCACTGGAGCTGCTGTGTTTTGTTTTTGCAAAAGTAGCTGAAGTTTTATTTCATCCTGGGTTGTTCACACTGACTGGAAGCACACTTCCCGGTGTTTCAGCAGAATATATAAAGATCATTGGTTTGAGAGAAGCAAGTTTTATGGATTCCTTATATTTGGTATTGCACAGGACTTGCACTTTTTATTGTAGACTTTGTAACTCAGTTTTAATTCTGATGTTTTAGAAAGAACACCTATAACCTGAGAGATAGAAAAGCCATTGAAGCTGTCATTGTCCTTTGCTCTCAGGCTTTGACTTCTCCCTTGTATTCCTCATTATTCACTAATACTGGCATGCTGATTGATACATTTTATGATGCACAGACACTCCATATGTATGAGAAAGACCTGTCAAAACCTAGGAGGCTTTTTTCTCCACTGAATTGATTATCTTCAAAGTCCTGGCCCATATATATATTTGTTTGTTTGTTTGTTTTTGCAACAACATCTTTCTATTTGTCAGGGGATCAAAAATGGATTTAAACCAGCCCATTTCCACAGCTGAGGGATCAGCCTTAAGATGGTATTGGTTTAGGATGTTCTACAGGGTTGGATGTGAGAAGTTTTACAACTGCACAACCTCCACACTGATGGCAGAGTTTTAATCTCCAAGTATATGCTAGCAAAGGGTTATTCTGGCTCCTAATTTTTAATTCCTATCTACTTCATAGATCTTACACTTAGAACTAATCTAATGACTTTCAGGATGAAATTAACATAACTTTTCAACTGGAAAAAACATTGCAAAACTATTGTGAAAAGTTTCATTTTACCTCGTGCACTTGTGGACAAGTATCTGTATTTGAGCCTGACTCTGAGGCACTTGCTCTGCTCTGTCACTCCCTGTGCACGAGCAGGTGGGATGGCTCTATCCCTGCATTCTGCAGGAAACTGGCTCCTTTTCCTCCTGCCACAGGTGGGCTTGGACAGGAACAAAACAGTGGGTGCAGCATCCACCATAAGGTCATTGTGCTGCTGTTACATATCCCTGTACGTCCCAGGCTTTCCCTGATAGGAGTTTGGATGCATTGCAGGAGAAGCTGATAATGTCTTTCACCACTCAGAGGATTCCCACCTTGCAGAGCTAAGGACGAGTGTTCTCCACGACCTTGCTTCCCTCAAATCCCTTTTGCACTGTTTTGAAACTGCATTGAGACCAACCAAGTGGAAGTTCCCACATCATTTCCAGCCCAGGCAGAGAGCATGCTGACCTTGCCCAGACTTCATGCTTGAATGTCTTCTATTTGCTCAGAATTCCAATAAAAAATCTGGGGTTTGGAGAACAGTACAGCAATAGGTGCTGCATAATTTGACACGTTTCTGACTGGCTGGAGGTCATTTAAGGCTTTGAGACTATATAAAAAAAGGTGATGTGGAAGGTATCTTTGGAATTAAAGCAACTTTTAAGTGTCTTTAGCCGTTCACAAGGATGAATCTTGTAAAAAAAAGTATTTGTTTATATCTTTTCAAGAGTGTTACTGTAATGACTTTTTCTGTTAATATAAAATATTGAGTTTAGAAAATGCCCACTGCATTAGCTTTTAAACACATTTAAACTTCATATTCTAGGAATTTGGTATAGGCATTAAATAGTAGCAGCTATTTCTATTATCTTTTTTTCCTCTCTCCCTGAATATGGATCACAGACACAGGTTACACAATTTATAAAATATGTGCAAGTGCAGACACACTAAAAGTCAAGACAGCTTCAGTGGTTCTATGTTATTTTACTGCTTCTTTGAAAGCTGATAAAATTTAAAATTTCCAGTAAGCTGTAGAGAAAAGGTTTTTTACTATTGAAAAATACCTAATTCAAAATCTGTCAAGAAGAACTTGATATGGAAACCATTCAGAGTGTTTTAAAAAGGAAATTGAACACCATAGTTCTATTTTTCATTTGCATATTTTTTTCTTGTGCAAACTTTCAGCTGTATGGACTGTAATATTTCAATATTACTCTAAAAATATTTCAACAGGACCTGGTTGATAATCCATAAATTAAAAGACAATGCAATCTACATTTCGCTGAACATTTTGGGGTTTCTATATTTTTTTAACCACTAAGGATTAAAATAAACTTCGAAGTGCCTGAATTTCTCAAAAGATAGACATTTTATTTCTCTAACTAAGCGTGTTTTGCCACACTGCTCCCTGAAGTAGGATCTGTGTCCTTGTTACACAGCGTGCTTCCTCTTGCAGTCTTGATGATCAAAGCATGAGAGCTGTCAGATGAGAAAAAATGTGCAGCACGTAAGAACTGTGTATCAGTAACACATTGGTTGAAATCAAAGGAAATTAAGACCAAAAAAATCATGTTTCTTTTCACCTTAGAACTAAATCAAGCCAGTGTTAATTAACCTTCAGAGACAGCAGTAGCTTCGGAAAATAATGGCTTTTCTGTGATTTTTATCAGCAGAAATCCCTTGGTCTCCAAACACATAGCACAGAACTGTTTTTACAGTTCTAAGGGATTATTAAAAGAAAAAAAGAAGTTGCATCAAGATTTTTAGTCTCACTGAAGTCTGTGAGCATTGGATTAGGTCCTTAGATCCGGTTATGTAAACATTTCTGTAACATTTTTAGACTCTAATGTTTGGCCTGTTACTATAGAGTGCTGCAGTGCTTTTCATAGCTTGATGCTTTAATACCGACACTTGAAGAGCTTATAATTTATTTTCTTCCTGATACATCCACTCCCCACGTTAACATACACACTGGTATTTAAGAGTATCACTCTTCCCTTTCTGTACTCACTGAAATATGTGAAACAGCTGCCTGAGGTCTGACAAAATGTTGCTGGATATCAATGATTTCTGACCTGCAGGAGAGGTTATCCTTTGCATTTCTTTTTGCAGCTACTTTCTATTTACCTGTGGGTAAGAACAGGATTTTTAATCCACCGTCTTTGCTCCTTGTGCCTAGTGAAGTGATAAATATGATAAATAAATAAACCACTCGTGACTGCTGCTTTGAAGACTTTCAACCTTTTCTCTCCTTTTCTTACTTTCTACAAGTTTTATCCTTGCATTGCTTTATCTTTGTATAAATCACATGTTAAGCCCCAAAATGCTTAACCCCCTGTAAAACCTGGCTTCAGGTGTTGACTGGGGCCTCAGTGGCACAGGAGGGTTGTGCTTTGCAGAGGAGGCCTGGGGAAATACTTGGGTTTGATTCGGGGAGCTGTGTGGTCAGGTACACAATGCAGACAGCACTCAGTGTTCTGGGATCCTGTTAGAAGGGAATAAGGGCCTTAGGTTTAAAAAGTCCTGACTCTTTTCCCATTAATTCTGCATGCTGCATTCGTGTTTCACCTAATGCTTCAAAAGATGTATCTCACTATTAACTGGGTAGTGTTAACCAAAGGGAGCAGATTGATTTAAAAAGAGTGAATAATGGATGCCTTGTATCAGGAGTGCTGAAAGATTGCACACTGAACAAAGTGAAACATGGTGCCTCAGTCATTGTTCATTCACTCTACTCTCCTGTGCCATCTGGTACGCCAGTGCAGTGACACGCTAAATCATTGAATCTCAAAAGCATCAGCATTTTGTACAAAGGCAAAAGACTGAGAGTGCCAGGGAAATGCTTTTGAATGTGTGACCTGTATCTTATGCAAGCAGTGTGCCCTTCCCTGACAGCACAGGCAAGCAGCAGAGTGGAGCTCCACCTCTTCTCTGTGATAAATGACAATAAGTTTTATTTATAACAGGCACGCATGACCTGATAAACTGATGTCAGAACTGTGCTTCTTAGGCAACATTGTTAATTACTACAGTGCCTTTGCTACCAAATTAAGCTGATGTTGCAAGGGCAGGTGTTTGTTTTATCCTGTTTCTTAGAGCCATCAGAGCTCCCCTAAGACGAGCACAATGTAGTTTTTCCAGGTTCAGCAGTAGCACTGCTCTAAGAATGATGCACTAGACTTTCTCAAACACTTGAGTGTTTATTATGAAGGATGCACAGCTGCCCTCCTTCAAAAGCTGCTGGGAGAATATCACAGTCCAAACCTTCACTCACTTAGGAAGTCAAGGAAGACGTGACCCTAACAAAGTCAGTGGGGTTAGGGGACCTCTATAGTTGTTATCTTATAGGCTTTGTTATAACTAATTCTGAACAGGGGAAATAAGCACACTCTTGTTTGACTTACTGGAGTTCTTCAAATCCTCATAAAAATTTACTGAGATAATAATAGCAATCATATGTTGTATAGATAGGGCAGTTCATCTCTAAGTGCTTTTTAAAGATAAGAAGCATCTTCATTGATGCTGAAACAAAATTAAAAAGTCTTGTGCTAAGTCCCACAGCACCAACTAGCAAAAATAGGGAATGATTAAACCATCCAGTGCACTAAGTCTGTGCAACAGTAACTTTATCTTTGTTGTTCTTAAAATTTTCTATTAATCAACCCTGTTAAAAACTTAAAAAAAGTATAAAAAATAGTAGCTAATACTTTAATCTGTTTACGCTTAGCATTTGGTATCTCTGTTACTGCAAGAAGCCTCTCTGACCACTGTCATAGCTTAGTTCTGGTCTCAGTCCTTTACTCTGGGTCATTCTGTATCCACACAGGTACCAGGCAGACAAAGGAGCTGAGAGGATGGAATTGAGGGGCAAGTAATTCATGCCAGAAATGTAAGGGTTACTACTGGAGTATGAGAGGTATTTTGGTCCTTTGATGAGTCCTCTTTTCTTCTTGTATGTTGGACATTTGGACTGCTGGAGCAACAATCTCACTGCTGAAAGGAGGCAGGGAGAAAGGTGCTCTACACTGCTGGAGACAATCGCTCGTGTCAGTGGCACTTGCCACTCCCCAAACCAGTCCAAGGAGACACCTTTTCCTACATTCCCAAAGTGAAGTCTGATCTCTACTGTTCAGATGTAATATTTGTGTGTGCTCTGCCTTTTCTTTCTAACTTATTTATTTCCCTTGTACTGCAGCATAAATTTAACTGAAATTACCATGCTAATACTTACCCTTCTGGGTTCATAGGAGTTTCATAACAATATATGTCATTGAGCCTTCAGTTCAATCCCCTCTGTCTCACACCATCTTAATGAGAGAAGAGATAGTTTTCCTAGCTTAACTTCTTGCATCATGCTTTGTCAAATACTGTTTGTTCCTGACACGTAAAGGTATCTTACGATGTTGTCCTTGAAACCTTTGCTTTCCATTTTGCTGTGTTCTTATTGTGTCTGTCTGGGCTTTAAGTTTTATGCTCTGCCAAATTTTAGCCTGGAGTGACAGCAGAGGAATGAGCATTTATAATGAAAGTGCTGACAAACCCTTAGCTGTAATGACGTGAATGGTGCAGCTATCATTTGAGTTTGCTGTGTTCTTTACTTTAAATCTTTAATGCTATTTTCTCCTTTTATCCCGTGTTGAGCAGTGGGATTACTCAAGTGGTTTATGGCTTAGAAGTTGTGCAGTTAAGAGAGTTGTTCAGTGGGGTGGAAGGACTTCTCTCTGGGGGCTACCTTCTTCTCTTTGGAGGTGTGGAAAAGTTTAAGATTTGAAAAGGGAAAACACTGTCAGCAAGAAGGTCAATACTGCAGTGCCATTCCAGCACTGCCATCAACTTTGACCCCTGTGATCACTCCCTCTAACAACACCTTATTTTATATACACTGGCTGAGGTAAGGCCAGTGTCCTCTGAGATGGCAGAAACAGCACGTTTTGTATTGTGAATGGGAAAAGAATGAGGCCTCAAAGAGTGAGAAAATTTACCTCGTAGTAAAGTGTTAGTTGATGTTGTAGGCATTAATATTTTAGCCTGTAAGTCATTTGAAGCTGGATGTCTGCATTCCTGTGTGAACAGATACTGTCCAAAACATTCCTGACATTACCACAGAACAAATAATGTATAGAATAGACATGAATCTGTACTGGAGTGCCCATTCCCTGTCTGCATGTACCTGATGTTGCAGCCATGGAAGTAACAATCCTGTGGAGTTTTCCTTTGATTTCAGTGAAAGCAGAAACAAAATGTTAAGATGCCTTTTGGATTATATCTCTAGCTTTTCTAAAATGGCAGAAGTTGTTTCATCTTGAACAGGCCCTGCTGTTTTAAACTAGACAAGGATTTGGCTCCGGGAATCGCCTCTGCCTGATTCCAGTCAGATGCAATTAGCATGTGGGTGGATGTGTGGCTCTCTTCTGCCATGTGACCAGGTAATGCTAAAGAAGAGGGAACTATAATCCCTTTAGCTCCACCATACATCTTCCTGTACTGCCTGAGATTAGCTGAGTGTTAATTTGAACAAAGTAAAAACGCTATGCATATACTTAAAAAGATGAAACAAGACATACGTGCAGAGGGATGTTAACAGCCTACAGACATCCACTGATATGAGCCTTGTAAAGCTCAGCCCATTTCCCCCCTGGGAAAATGAAATCTGCACCTTTGGACATAGAGAAGGCTTGGCTGTGCAAGGCCATGAGCATCCTGCTCCAAAATGGTTCTGCTCTGAGCAGGGGATCGGACCAGGGGACTTCAGAGATCCTTGTCAGCTGACACTGTTCTACCAATCTGGTCTATTGAAAGAAAGATTAGTGGTGAAATCATTGTCCTTTCTTTTGTGACTCGGACTGGGCTACTGAACCACTGTTTGTTTAGACCTGCCTACAGGGAATTAATAGCTCTGGCAGGATCATTGAAGGCAGCCCCTTCAAGTGTGTTACACCATCAACAAATTAACTCATTGCTGTCAGCAAAGTTATGGTACAGCCTTCATTTGATCTGTGCTTCCCTGTCACTGTGAGATCTGTATTTCTCTCATCCTTTATCATGATCTTTGAATCAAAATGCTTATGCTTCAAAAGGTCACCTACTTTGTCTGAAATCCTCCCCCTTTTCTGTGCTTTACTGTATGGAAATGATGTTGATTCACAGAGATTATTGTGCATCATACCTACCTTTGCTCTCGTTTTCTTTTCTGCTTTTCACACACAACTGCATTATATCAGGGCCCTTGCACCTACTTCTCAGGTTCCCTGGAGTATCTATGATTTGTGGGGTTCCTGGAATGGTGTTAATACAAGTGCAGCCCTGGGGAACACTGCAGCAAGCTGCTTTCTACAAGGAACAGCACAAACTCCTCAGATCATTCTCTAACTCCCCTTGGTCTTTCAAGACTACCTAAAGAAGGCACACAGACACATTGTCTCTACAACTGTGTGTAACACTTGATTTCTTGAGCTGACAGCTACCACCAGTTATTCATTAATAGTCTTTTAAGGGACAATGCTAATAAGAGTGAGAACAGCAGCAGTGGGGGTGATATCAGTATTCTCTGAGTCAGGTTTGATTAAAGAAGGTAAAAAATCATCAGGAGAAGCTTCTGAGAATCAGAATTGCAAACTAGATGATAACAGCCTTCTCTGGATTATGCCTCACTCTTCAGTTAAAACAGGTTTCTGCATTTCTGGGCTCTTCATTGACAACATTCTGCTGGTCGTAAAGCATATGGGAAAAAGAAAATTTATGGGAAAACCTCCAAATATCCTGCGTGCTTTATTAGGCTTTACCGTCACTGTACTCTGGGGCAGATCACAGCAGATAAAGGAAAGTCAGAAATTTGGGAGGTTTGTTTTTACCCCAGACCTGTGATAGCAACAGAACTTGTTTTGTCTGTCAATGCCTCATCTTATCTCCATGTAAACTGCAGTGGTTTTGATTAATATTATAAAGGAGGACTAGAAGCTTAATCCATTCATCTTTGTACACAATTTTGAAATATCTAGAAGAAGACTTGGGAATCCAGCGGTTTGCTGGTTAGGAGCCTGCTGTGCTAGGTGGCAATGATAACAAAATCCAGGTGTGGGTATTTCTGAATGCTTTTCTGGCCCCTTGTTTTGCAGTGTGACATGAAGAATTCATAAAGAGCCCTTGGCAGAAGTGTGTAACTGCAGTTATACAGCACCTCCAGAACAGATAGATGATCTCAGTGACTCCTGAGTTGAGAATACATACAGGAGACAGGTACACACATTTTCTTGAGTGCACAACCAAAGCTATGCAATGAATAGTATAACTTGAATGTTAAGCATTATTCTGATTTCATTCTGATTGCTCTTTGAGACACAGATATGAGCTGAGTTATAAAAAATACTGATTTGTTGAGTGTCTAGTAAGCTTTAAGAAAACTTCCAAAAATACCAGCATAAGTGTAATAAATTCTAGACTTTTTGGCCTTTGTACCACTTTTCCAAATAGCTTATGGGAGGTCCAAAGTGTTAAGTCAAGCGGAAAGCTTTAGAAAACCAAATATATATCTATATTCTGCTGAAGAAATAATGCAACTTTTTATCCCTGAATACAGAGGCAACATTTGACAGCAGGAAATTCTGGTATTTATGGCAATGTGTAAATCTCTGTTGGTTATAGACACCAAATACGTGGCTTAGCCAGACAGCCATGGAAAGAATTGCTCTGCAAAGACACAGCCAGGTATGTGGCTGTGCTCTCAGCCACCTCTGCCCACTGACCTTTTTCTGGCAGCCTCCTTTTCACAGGGTGCTAAGGAAAAACAACAAATTCGTTTTCAGAGGGACTATGGCAAAGACCTGTGGGAGACAACAGTGCCCTCATCTGCCCTCCTGTCTCGGGGCTCACTTACCGGCTTTGATTAACTGCTGCTGAAACTTGTCCTAACTACTTTAGCTCATCTCCCTTTCCCCCCACTTAGATGTGTGTGTGAAATCACCAGCAAGTCTGCATTCTATTCTAAGAGTTACTTTCCTGCAGATTTCCCTATGGAGAGCTCACATGTATCTTGCTGGGAGAAGTGTGTTGATGTCTGACACATTACATTTTCTTCTATATTTGCCCTTCATTCGTGTACAGCAAGAGGCTAAAAATTGTTGAGGATATTTGTTGCTTGGCACTCTTATTTGTGCATGAACATACACATACAGCCTTATGCAGGGACATGGAAACTTTGAATTTTAAAACAGTGAGAAAAGGTTTTATATCCTTGTTTATCCTGTAGGCACTGTACTCTCACTTCTCTTTTGATACTGATGGGAAAGAGCTTAATAATGGGCTGGTTCAATAGACTTGTTAAAAGATTTTCTTTATAATAAAAGAAAAAACCCCATCTTTTTGAAATTCCATGACTAAATGAAATTACATCACTGATTTAGTCTTTATTTTCCATATGACTAAGCATCTCATTTTTACACAGAATAAAAATTCTTGTCAAGAAAAATTGGTCACAGTTCAGATGTTTTCTAACAAGACATCAGCTGCATCATTAGTATGGTTTTCCTCTAAGCTGAGCATCAGCTTGTATGAGAAAGAAGGGATTTGCTGAGCTCCACATTCTTCCTCCCTCTCCGATCTGCATATCGTGCTCCATTGCTGTGGTACATTAATTCTCTTGTGACCCAGCCATTCATAAATTAGCTCTCTCATCATCACTGCAGAGAGCACAGAATTGCAAACTTCAGTGAGGGAAAGATCTTGTAGGTCAGCCCACACCATTTCCTCACCAATATGAGACTGAGATGTGCTTGTGAAGAAATGGGGGAACCAGTGGCACTCAGGTTCCAAATTATTCTGGTGGCATAGGTGGAAACTGGGACAACCACCACTGAGATACTTATTTTCCACGCCCTGAAGAGTTTGAGACTCTTCTGTCTTCCCAGTGAAGACCTGGTACCCATCTGTTTAGAGGTCTTTCAGTGCAGAACGACAGAAGAAGGATCCTTATTGTTCAGAACATTTAATTCTGACAAGTATATATTTGACATGTGAGAAACAAGTTATATATTTGTTCCATTTTGATTGAAATGAAATACGTGAGTATTATCCCAAATGTTCTGAAGTTAAATACAGTTTTGTGGCAAACCTTGTTTTCAGGATCTTTTTTTGATTTCTAAGAATCAGTCTTATACAAATTCTATTTGTTTCATTTTCAAACCTAACCTTGCTTACACTTTTTTCCCTGCATAAAGACTTGTGACAGCTCATGTATTTAGACACACACCCTTCTCAGATGATGCAGATGAAGGTAATTTTGTAATTTTATAGAGGTAAATCTTCACACAGCTATTTGTCTTCTGAAATATAATCCCTCTAGTTTTTATACTTAGAAGGTCATTTAATAAATTATTTGTTGATCTTGTCTGCTCTTACAATTATCAGATCCACTGTTGTACTGTGCACTTTATTCAGTGTGCTAAAGAGTTTGGAATGCTGTGTTGTGTTCATACATACAATATGGAAATTTTAGCCCAACTTTAAGGGAATAAACCCACATCATTTTCCTAATGCTACCATACTTTAATTAAAATTCTTAGTGCTTTATGTTTGGGAAAATATAAATAAAAAAAAAAATCAGAGCTTCAGCTCTGATTGTATCTTTTGCACCCATTTGAAAATATTCTGACTGAAGCCCCCACAGAATGTGATGGTTCAGCTTTCCAGTCACCCTTGTGCTCCTGGGCCATAAGAGTGAAAATGTATTTTGACAATGCCATTCATGCTATATCCTGACTTACAAATGCCAGCTGACAAACGTCTGTTTCATTTCTCTGTGGAACTGTGCTTTACTCTTGTGTGTTAATGGGTGGCCATACAAATATATTCTGTGAGCAGCCCAAACCAAAAAAAAGATCATTTCGTACTTTTATTTCTTATGTGCGGTGAATCTCTCAATGCCATTGTTCATAGTGATGGGTTGTGGTCACTCTGCTACTGAAGTGAGAGTCAGTCAGCCTCCTGGAAAATACAATTCTTTAAGAGTTTTTCATTTTCTTGATTATAAACAGCATCTTTGTTCAGGTCAGGCTTTATTTCATCAGCTGAGCTCAAAAAAATATCTCAGGGAACATTTTGAGCCATTCCTCTAAGGCAGTTAAGAAAAGTTTCATTCATATGACTGCTGCACAGCTTTGCACATTGTATTTCCATTCCAGACTAATGTGCACGGTGAGCTCCAAGTCAAATTTCCATTGGAATGTTAAGCCTAGTTCTCAACCCAGTTCAGAAAGATGATAAATGGAAATGGCCAATTCTGAAGCTGGCTTCACTGGTGTCAGAGCTAATCCTAAATTTCTGCATGAACTCCTAGTCCAGATAAAACCCAGTAAGAACTGTACTAAGCAAGAACATTTAATTTCTTCAGTAAAGGCTTCTCTTTATGGGCATGAAGCAAAATTCAGAGGACCAAATGGAAGAAATCATTTTCCCATGATGACTAAACACCAAAATCACACACACACAAACTGAGCTGCCAATTGTAGCTGCTGTTCTGGGGATGCAGTTTGAGGAGTGACCTAACTCCTCAAACTAACTCCTCCTAACTCCTAAAGGGCAACCATGACTAGAGAGGAGTTGAAGGGCACGAAAAAGAAATACTTATTTAACTTTTCTGAAACCATTTAATAGCTAACGAAAGTTCCTTCATCTCTATGCCTTTATCTGAGAGATATTTTTTCTGTTGAGATCTGGCTATATGATAAACATGGAGTGTTATCTACCTCACACTCCTTTGCACTCAGTATGGTCAAATACACATGAACTGAATGAGAATCCTGTTTAGTGTGAGTGAGAAAGAATAGAAAAAGAGGATGGAAAACACATAGACAACATCTACTTTAAAAATACTCTAAAATTATTAGACACAATGGATACTAATTAACAGCTGATGGAGAATTGAAACCCTGCAATTTTGTGTTAAGTCCCTGATTTGCATAAGCACTGGCAATGGGAAACAACTGATGATGTTTCCAGATGACAGAGATTGCTTGGTGGGATATTCCTGTGTTTGAAAAATGTGAAAAACACATACAGCCACAACAGTTCTGAAATTAAAGGCATAATAGACTGAGCAGCATTATTTTGGCTTCCACTCTGTTAATGCTATTCACACTGATTGACCCCTTATCATATATGAAACAAGTTTTTGGAGAAAGGAGTGTTTATGGTGTGAAAAATTACCAGAAAGAGACAGAAATTGAAGGAGTAGTTTAGTCACATTTTATTACTCCTGTACATATTTAAGTGCTTTCTGTCTAGGCCTATTTCTAAAGTTTTATTCCTTCAGCTTTTCAGTACTGCATAACATTTATGGAGAAATGATGTGAAATTCAACAGTTGCTTCTTTTTTTCACAGATTTTTATTGAATTTGTGCAGCAAAAAGCTTTTTCTAAAAGATGCCTTCAGGAAAATGTCTTTTACTTCTTCTGCAAATGTATATTGCTGTGACCACTAAAATATGAGTTTGGAAATGAGAGTAGGTAGTAGCAGATGAAGTAGCATTACTGCTGTTTTCGGAACAGGAAAAAGTTGTGATCACAAAGCAATGATTTGCTACTTTTTGAAAATCAATTTACTATATTCCCTGGCTGTTTCAGGAGTAAAGGGAATTAAACATATTATATATGAAGAAGCTATTTCCAGTCAGTTTTGCAGTCCATGTGTGGTCATAATTTTGGTGCAAATTATATTTGAATATTATTTTAAGAAAAGTATAATGTGTACAATAAATACATAGTGTGTGATCTTTTAAAAGTCAATTTAACTTAGCTCAGCACTAACGTGCACAGATGTATCAGTTTGTGCCTTCAGCACTGTGAGTGAAGTGGCCAATTTAAGCACGATGGGAGAATGTCCCAGGTTGCTGTCATATGACATCTTTCTCTCTCTTTCAGCACCTTCTTAAGTTGTAAATCCTGACTCACAGATGCAGGCAGTCTCCAGCAAAGCCACGAGCCATACCTTGAGCTGCAGGCACCTGCAAAAATCCAGTTTATACTCTGACTTCCAGAGCTGGGAACAAATTACTTCCAAGACACCTGCCCCAAATGAATTAGGCAATCACAGAGAATTTAGAAGAACCTTGAAGAGAGTAATTTTTTTTAAAAAGGAGATAGAGTAAATAAAGTGTAATGCAGAGTAGATACTCTGTGAATAAATCATGTATGAATAAAGTACAAAACCTGCAAACCTACCAAAGTCAAAAGGATTTTGTAACAGGCTGCTATTAGGAAAGAAAGATCTCCCAGCTGAGCTCTCTGGAGGTCTGTGCCTTCTAAATGGAAACCTCTTCAACAAAGGCAATTCAATAAGAGAGAAATACCTTCTCCCAGCAAAGCTCTTACTATCTTTTCACAAATGTAAATGTGCTTTAACCTAACAGAGCTCACAGGCACAGGTACTTTGTCATTTGCAGTCAGGTTTACTTGTGTTAATGCTCATAATTCTTCTGCTTCTTGCCTCTGATGCCTTCTGCTTCCTCCTGGCTTAGCTGAGTGAGACACTGTCTGTCCGAGACCTGTCCGACCTGGAGTCACACTGGGAGCTTCTACATGCACGTGGAAATTACTTCAGACAGTTTCTTATGCAGCCTCACGTGCTTGGCTTTTGTAGTGGATGTCTGTTGTTAGACCAGAGTTCCACAGGCTGAGACAAACATTTGATTGCTTAGCTGAAATGATTTCATGTAGACATTAAAGAGAAACAGAGGAGCTCTCTTCAAGAACTGACCTCCTTTTTTCCCTAGATGTTTTTGAGTACTTTCCATAAAATCTTACAAGATCTAGGATTTGTACTTGAAGATAAAGGTATCTGCTTATAATGAAACATAAGGTATCTCTTGAGATCCTGATGCATTAACATAATGCAAAGGAAGGTCTGTACATCTGTCAGGCTTATTGCATTACCTATACTGATCTATTAATTTTTTCTCATTTTCCTTCTTAATTCATAGCATTACTAAGGTTATTTAATTTCTGAAACTCAGAATACAAACCAATACATGTTCACCTTAAAGAAGGAACTTCAGTTTTTTTTTAGAAAACAGCACAGCCCTACCTGCCCACAAATAGTCTTTTCTGCCTTCAGTAATAGCATTTGAATGTGTGATACTTGACACATGAACCATTAATTTGTGCCTTGGAAAGATGTTGAAAGAATGATCTTCACTTAACAGTGATTCTACATGAGATTATATAAAATACAGATTTTAAACTTGGAAGAGACTCTTGTGACTGTTTTGAACTATGTAATTTTATGAATGAGTCGTATGTCCGATGGTTGTGACTGAGAGAGAACTGAGCTTTTAGGAAAATAGTCAGTGATGCAAAGTCCTTTGCAGGCCCACAGTTTACACTTTGTTCATGAGGGACATCAGCCAATGTTTAATCCATTGTATGCCACACTGATATCATCCTGCTTCAGCTACCAAAAGGACAAGTCAAATACCATAGAGAAATCTAAATATAATACATTAATGAAGTTATTTTACCAAGACACCTCTTAGCCTCAAAGGGAAAAAGCTGGCAAGGTGGTCTGAAAGATTTATTTTCCATTGCCCTATGCCAACTGGTATAAATCATGTTACTTTCCTTAGTGTTACTTAAAAATTCCAGTGCTGCCTTTTTTATTATTTTGCCCAGGATCGCTGTCAGGCTGACAGACATAAAATTACCTTGGTCCTTCCATTTACACTGTTTGGCACCATTTAGCTTTTTTTTTTTTCTGTAAAGCTCAATTTTAATATTGAATTCTCCTTCCAAGCTGGGAAACTGTCCTTGAAAAATTTAAAAATAATATCTGATACTCTGTTGTTCACATCAGGAAACCACAAGCACATGTCATTGAGATATAAAATGTTTTTCTATATAATTAAGCTTTACATCTAAAAGGCAAAACCCGTGGCAGTAGAGAATGACTTAAAATATGATTTTTTTGGGGTAAGAATTAACTTGTGTGCAGTTAGAATTTGAATACTTATTCTCTTGAAACGCTTAATCCAGCAGTCAGTGAGCATAGAATGATTTTGCAGCACTGGAACTCCTGCACACAGGAGTGCAAATTGGGGTGATAGGTTATATTATTTCATAAAGGTTTATAGTGGTTTATTGAGAGGTCAAATGATGACAAGTTAAAACATCTTGCTAGTTATTAAGTAATTTGCAAAAGCAAATTAGTGCTCATGAGAACTCAAAACCATCATGGTTTGATTATTAATTCAGACGGTCCTTCAAGAGAGCATTCTGGTTTATTGAAGCACTGCATTGCATTTTTAAATAGAAAAGAAATAAAAGAATATTGAGGACTTTTCTGAAGTGGCCACATTAATTCTTTGTGGCAGATGCAAAAAAAAAAAAAAAACCAACCCAAAACTAAATGTTAATTTTAGTAGTGCTTTGATTAAATATATTGGTTGGTGAGATAGTCTTTATAGTGAGTAAAACCTTTATGCTATTTAAAAAGAAAAAGGAAAAACATTACTTAGGAAACTTTTAAAAATGAATATTCTATGTCTTTTAGATTTCTCTGTAGACTTCCAGAGAGTTACTACTTTAGTACTGTACATCCCATGCTAAATAGTAGGTGATGATTAAAACTAAGCTCAAATGTTTCTCATGGTTCAACTTCATTGCAAAAGTACCATGATTAGGAGACTGTTTCTCCAACAAAAAATATTACTTTATTCAACACAATGGGCTTTTCTGAAGGTTTGGTAGTTTATCTTTACAAATTTGATTCTACTTCCGTGCCCATTTTAATGTCTTTAAATTACTGTAAGTTACTTCAGTAGCATTACATAATTTTTCACTTTTAATCTATCATAGAGGTATTCAACTTTTTCCTTCTCCTTTTCCATGACAAACTATTTAATATTAAAATGTGCTGTTTTAATCTGATTAGATAATAAATTTTGACATGGTTTATTGTATTTACAATTACTTGTAGTAGTGTTTCTATTGCAAATCATAGGATCAAGTGTGTAGAATCTATCATGACAAATCTTATGGGACATGTTCTTTGATAAGACTATTAAAAATATGGATCTGAATTCCACTTGCTTGTTCACTGCACTGACTTGCTACTTAACCTCAGTGAGCTGTCTTTCATTTAATCTTCATTGCACTGCTGGAAGAATTCCTGCAGCAGAAAGTCCTAACACTATTGAAACTAGCAGCAGAGCTCCCTCTGGTTTCAGTAATTCCACGATTTTATCTTAAATGCATAACCTTTCCTGCTGTTGGTAAAATCAACACAAAGCAATGAAAGCTACTGTTTAGGGGTGCCCACAAATCATCAGATTGATTGTAATGAAACCAGACAATTACCGCTGTGATTATGTGGGATGCAAACCTACAGAAGCCTTGTTCCCTGGTTTCATAAGCACATACAGAATCCTCTGTGCTGGCTGTCATTGCAGGGGGGATTTAGGCCCAGGGAATTGGTGCCTTCAGTGGCATTTTGCCTGCTTGCCCCAGCAAAACACTTGGCTCCAAGCTCTGCACTGCCCGTGATTGCTCTGTAAAGCAATTAGCTAACTAGCCTTGTTCTTCCAGCTATGCTGACATCAGCAGTGATGCTGGTGGCCAAGGAGTTTTGGCATGGATCTCTTTGATGTAATGTCATCAAATAGAGCATCTGTAGTAGCTTCAGCACAGCCTGAAACATGGGAGAGTGGAGGTGTTAGGGGAAGGTCAGGAAGGAGGTAAGAAGTATATCCACAGACATTTATATGAGGCAGCACTCAATGATATAAAGGTGAAAAACTACGAGGTTGTTTGAATGTGCACTCAGAAAACGGGGTATGTGTAGAGAAAAAGCAATGCAGGTTGCACAATAGTGAGTTTATTTAGTATGAAAAATCTGGGCAGAAGTGTTCTGAATCTGATGAAGAGAATGATTGGATAAAATGTATTTTGCAGGCGTTTTTTTGGCAGTTCTTGTGCTTCAGACGTTACTTCAACAACCTCTTCACAGCAGAAAATGTGTCAATTAATAAAAGAAGCTACACAGTGTTACTGCATGCTCAGGTGTGGAGAAGCCAGGAAGGCACCAGCTTCTCTGTTTCTCTGGTTGACTAAGTTACTTACTTGATACAATGGGTTTAATTAAACTAACTCTAAGTTACAAAAAAAAGTTTACATTCTTCAATTTTGTCTGAAATCTTGTGAATCTAAAAGGGTCAATGAATCCCTTCCTTCGTGCTGCTAAATCTAAGGCCAGTGATCTGATGCAGGATGGGCCTTCAGTACAAAAAGCTAGTAGAATATAAGATAAATACCCTGTTGTGAAGAGCTTTCAACTTTGGGGTTATTTTATGGTGCTGAAATAGAGCTCATGACTGATCCTGAAGCACCCATTCTTTCAGATCTGCTGTCAGATTTTGGTAAGATTTCCATTGAAAATACAGGTACTGCTGCTCTGCTTTGGTTCTGCCTAAGTTGTGAGCCTGTGGAAAAAAGACAGAAATTAGGGGAAAATTGCAAACTGTTGCCTCAGATTGACTTCACTTCAAAGTAAAGCTGGAAGGTGAAGCATCCCATATTTGCAAAGGTTGTCCCATTGTGGATTGCTACATGGGAGGCTTTTTATTTCTCCTAATGCCATACCTGGTTAAGGATCTTCTGCTTTAATATCAGTAGGATCACTGGCCACTCAGGTTTCAATGAGTCTTTTCTGCTTTCCCAGCTCTTTCACTTACTTTTTGTGTTCACCCTGAGTTCTTTCTGCAAAATCACTGTTAAAGGGTCCCTATTTTTGACATTTTCTTTTAAGTACATTTGTCACAAATAATCTATCCTCACAGCTTCCTTGTGTTACTGGTTATTCTAGATGGCACAAAGGTTAGAACTTACTTTATTCTTCTTAAAATCTTATTTATACAGTGTCCTCCTCTGCAAGCTGCATCCTCTTTTCTGGCATTTCACTTCTCTTTACTGCATAGATATTGAATAGCAGTGGGCATTTACATTTCTTGCTTTATCTTACTGTTTTGTTAACTCCTGCCATGCACGGGTTCTGATAATTCACTTTGTCAATTCTGGCAGCCTTACACAGTGCTGTTGTTGGGTTTGGGGGTTTTTTGCATCCTTTTGGTTCCAGTTCATAATTCTCTTAATCCTCTTCGGATTTCATGTTCTTATATATGTCATATACCCTCTATTTTTCTTCAAGAACTCTTTTGACATTCTTAGTCATCCACATCAGTCTTATCCCTCTTTTATGCCTAGAATAGCTGATTTTTCTCATGCTCTTGCAATCCCTTGCCCTCCCTTCCTTGCCCCAACTCCTGGTTTGTCCATTATTTAGCACTGGTTATGGCTGGATTGAAAGAAATACCAGATCTCATGGAAGTCAATGATATTGAAGTGTCTGCCTATTTCGGGGCAGCATTGATGTTTGGCTTCAGTGGTTCTGAGTCAGCCTTTGCCCCCAGGCCACTGCTGCATTGCTGGCTCATTTGCACAGCAGAGAAGGTGGTGCTTGGTGATGCAACAGGCACAGACTGAAAAGACACAGATTCTGCTTGCCGAAAGGTAAATCTGTACGCAAGCAGAGGTACAAAATAAACGGCTGCGTCTTTCAGATTATGTGCTGTGTTTCTAGGAAGCCAAAATCCCTCCTTCTGTAGAGTGTGTCAGTTAATGCACTATGAAAATGTGGCATCTGGTTTTATAGTGGGCACCTCTCCATCAGAGGCCAGATCAAATCCATTTTCTGTGCACACACTCCAACCCCAAACCTTCGTATTTGAATATCATTTAACTAAGGTTTCTGATGAAGTTTTAACATTGTAATATTGTATCTGAAAACAAAATTAGATTTGAAGGATGGAGAAAAAGAATGTTTCACATGGGTTTACAGTGTAGGCTTTTGACGAAAATTCAACCTAATGAAGAAGCTTTCCTGTCTGTTTTTGTATAGCTTTGTTCCCCATGTTTTCTAAGCAGTCAGCTTATTATTCTAAAAAACATGTTCACAACCACCCTTTTTTGAAGTCCCTGTTCCATTTGCTCTCTCCAGAGTTCTGAAGCTCTCCCTCCCAGGCATCACAGCACCACGCCTCACTGCCACAAATGAGGAACAGTTTAATGCCTCGTTTTAATCAGCTACTCCCTAACTGGAGTGAGTGTCCCTGTGTGGGTGGATGTGAACTGTGTGTTCCTCAGTCCCTCCAGCAGAGCGTTCCCAGGTGAGATCCACAGTTCAGGAATTTGGGTGGGGGGAAGGCAGCAATAGCTGCCTTTTCTTGTGCCAGATACTGAAAGCAGTAAAAGATCTGCAGTCCTATTTTTTTTTCCTTGTTGTTGTCAAAACGGCCTGAAACATTTTTTGAGCTCTTTTTTCTCCTTTCCACTCTGAAGGAAAACTTTCAACTGCAATTTGTTCCTCAGTTGGAGCTGTTCTGTGGAGACATGGCATTGATGGAAAGAGGTATTTTGTGGATGTCTTCATATTCTGGCACTCCAGGACTACATCTAGGGGCTGGTCTAATATCTGACATGCTTTAATTTACCATGGAGTGTATGCCCGACTGCAAGATGCTCAGAAACTGTATTGTTAGCCAGGGATCTCTTTGGCAAAGGTCACAATCATTTGTATTTCCATTGAGAACACAGTGTACTGAGGGCTGAAACAGTTCTGAGGTTCCTCTGAGACAGAAAAATTTCAGAAATAGTGATGCTTGAGACAAAGTCTTCCCTAAAATTTTAAAAATAAATGTGTTTTTCTCTTTCAACTTTGTTTATACCTTGAATTTTTAAGTATATTTGTGCTGGAATTTATGAAAGACTGTGTAAGATACAAAGTACAGCTGTAAACTGCCCACACTGTGTAACTCTAGAATGGGATTTTGTATGCGTAGGGCACTCACATGTGGCTTATATTGCTAGGTACTGTATTAGCTATATTATATATATAATATATACATTAGCTCTCAGGGCTAAAAATGCTAAAAATTATTTCACTGTCATCAAGTGTTGCTTAATCACTGTATTGTACACAAAGTAGGTCAAAATGTGCTACAGCTTTGCAGGGCCCTTAAACCTGAATCAACTTATCTAAATTGAACTTTTAAGTGAAATTCACCATTCGGTTTGTTTACAATTTTCCAAATTCAGTATGAGACAAGAGGAAGCAGTCTGTATCTTTAAAGAATTAAAATATGCCCATAAATAAGCTCAATCACTTGCCTTTGTAGAGAACAAAACACAAACCCCTCATCTACTAAATCGGCTAGAAGCTGAAAATAAATTTTGAGGTTTTACTCTATATTGGTTTTGTTTGTGTTGGTTTGTTTTTGGTTTTGTTTTTGTTTTTTTTCCCTAACTGTGTATTTATATGGAACAGCAAACACAGATTATGCCTTAGTAATTTTTATGGCTTCGGCATCTGTCCCTTTGCTTTTATTCACATATTTTCATAGCCGTAATCTCTAGTTTCTTATTTGATGATGCAAACCTTTCAGACGTAGGAATGGATAAAAATCTTACTGAATCTAGTGAGAGTCATTTTCAGGAATAATCCCTTTATTTGACAGGAAATAAAGACCCCAGGGCAAACAAAAAAAAAAAAAAGAAAAAAAGAAAGAAAGGCAACATGCATATTAAATGACTGAAGATATTAGTGTCCAATGTTTTCATAGCTAGGTTCCTGCACAGAGAAATGCTTGGAGAATTCTCTACAACAACAAACTGGAAAAGCCCCAAGACATAATCCACCCGATCCTAAGTTTTATTTTGCATGCATAATGGAGCTGTGTTGTGTTTGAAATTGCAGAGTGTGTTGACAGGTCTGTCAGCTGTCTCAAGCCGATATCCACAGTGGGATACACCCCCTTCCCTGGGAAGTGGCACCCTACTTTGAGACACCAGTTCCACAGTCAGTGAAAGGAGCTTTACACATCAGTTCAAAGCTGTAAGTGAACTGCATCAACAAGCCAACTGTGTGAGGCAGGTGATTATAAAATATTGAGATTTGGCTGCACTCACTGATTTTCAATTAGCTTCAAGGGCATGCAGAAGAAAGCAAAAGTGTGACAGAATTTGTTGGTTGTTTTAGAAATATTAATATGATGCAAACCTGGCATATTTCCATTGAATTAAACACATCACAGCACATCCTCATTTGATGTGCTTGGACAGTGATGGCTCTGATGACAGAAAATCCCCAAACCCTCTAAGTAACAAAGCGTATTTCACAAGCCCTTTTTGGTAATTGCACCTGCTAACTGAAACACATAAAGAGAGAGTCCATAGTGTCTTAAAGGAATTTTGTTATTTGCATCTACTCTATTACTGATCGAAAGCTGCTCTGTTGCCTTGTCTACTACTAACGTGATCCCTCAGTGCTTTTCTATAGGGATTTGTTTCCCTAGTCTATTAAGCTGGTCTTTGTGTTGTCAAGAGCTACACAGTAAAGTCTTATGATATGAAAGGATATTTACTTTGCTTCCTTATTTATGGTTTTGTCCTTTCAAGCTCTTTGAACTCCAGTGAAAGCACCGTTGTCAGAGGTTTGACCTAACATGGTCCTGTGTTTTGTTGAATGTCACCATAAAGCCAGGAAGAAAACTACTTGGTAGGGTAGAAATCTGGATATCCTGCAGCATCTGGAGACACAGGGAAAGGAATTTTTGAATAATACAAAATTCATACAGGGATTATACCACACTTCCTAAATTATGAACTGCAATCTTTCACTCCTGTGAGTAATGCAGCTCATTGGATCTATTTGTAAGAATGCCAGATTTTAAAGAAAAATGACCTTAAATGCTTGCTTGCTCCAGATCTGAAATCTAGCCTTGTGTTCCTCTTCAATAGTATTTTATAATTGTTTCCCCCATTCTCTAATGCAGTTACTGTGTCTCTCCCCTCATTCTATAGGCCTGTGATCTTATTATCTGTGGTTCCTGTTTCAGTGAGGGGTGCCAATGCCAACAAAGAGACATGACTGCATTTTCCCCAGTAGGTACCAGTTAGCACAGAGACACAGCTTTCTTCTTACAGCTGTTGTTAATTCCCACTTTAAAACTAGTTTGTGCCTATTTCTAGACCTACTCCTTGTGAAACAGGTATGGGCAAATCCTGTGTGCTTTTGCTGCAGTAGAATATTGCCTTCCAACAAAGTACGTTTGGAATGCATTCTGTGTCATATCCATTGCTGAGTACATAAATTAATTAATTGTTTGAAAAGAGAAATCTGAATATTTACCTTCTGTTTCTGGCTGTAAGTGCTGGCTGTCTCGCACACGGCGTAGTGCGTATTCCTGCAAAAGGCAGAATGGATCATGTGAAACTGTGTCATGATACAGCCCCAGAACGAAGTAGGACATTTCTTGACCTTGGTGTGCTCAACCGTGCAGCTGTACTCTTCTTATGACAAGGAATGTCTCTCAAAGTAATGTGTAAAATCTATTTGGAAAAGGTTCTACAGAGCAATTTGCTAAATTTAAGTTTCCTCTATCTGCCAAGAGAGAAACATTTTTTGAAGCCCAAGTAATGTCATGTTTAGTAACTGAAGAATTTGATCAGTAACCTGAGAATTTGATTTCACTCTGTGTTCTGCTAAATGTTAAAACACTTGAATTTTTACATATTCCCTAATATCTGTGTCAGTTTGTTAATATTTTATACAGAGCTAATAAATTTTACTTGTTCTGGCATAAAGCCTTCCAGATAGCATAGCAGATAAAGCTGGTTTAAAAGTGCAAAGCAAGTTTACATTTGAAAGGGTTCATTTGGGCTTTCATACGCGAAATCAAAGGGCTTCTGTAGGAAGAGCAGGGACTGTGCCCTGAAGGGTTTTCCTTTGGGGTGGGCTCCGCCCGGCAGCAGCGCTTGGGCAGCGCCCGGGGCAGCTCCTACGGGTGCGGTGGGAGAAGCTCCCGGGGCTGGAATTCCCACTGGAGGCTGTCGGACCGGCCGCCCCCGCTGCCGAGGGCTGCAGCTGCCTGGCTGTTGTCTCCTGCAGGCGCCGGGGGAGAGCCCCCACACGAATGCGTTTGCTTGTCTAAAGTCTGTGCAGTTTTTAGAAGCCTTCCAGCCTCCGGTGCGGGGTTTTGAAACTCCATCACAAGCCACCAGCAGAACATTCTGAAAAAAAAAAAATAAATGGAGTGTGGCTTGTATTTATAAAAGTTATTTGTTTGCATGAGGCACATGTGCTGATACTGTGAGTCATCCATCCATTTTGCTGTGACATTTTCAAGCACAATTATGTGTAGTGGAATTTTTTTGGTAGCTGGCTATGTTGCCCATCTGTGAAATCATCATTCTAGCGAGCACTAAAAATAGAGATGAAACTCTTGAGAGAAAATTTTGAATCTACTTAAATGACAGTTTGAAATGTGTTCCTGCAGTCAACAGTTTAAATATTTTCTATCCTAAATATGGATACTGTAAATTTAAGGTGATGTAGTCCTGCTGTCACCACTTCAATTCACCTTGCTAGCACAGTAATAGAGTTGGAAATAATTTCTGGCTGGAAACCCAGTCTGGTGCCCACCAAAGCCAAATCACTTGGGCCCCAAAGGAGCAGGACTGGCGTAGGCACACAAGAGCTCTGGAAGGTGGATAACACATGGAGTGGAAAGTATTTATTAATAACAGGGGATCCCTAGAGAAAAATGTGAAGACAATCCATGACTGTAGACCAGAGGGGAACAAGGAGAAGATAATTTCTTGGTTTTTGCTTACTAGGAAATGAAGCTTTGAGATAAAGAACAACAGAATATCTAGCAATTTTTAATGAGCTGAATTTTCAGTCAAAGCAAGTTATTGAAAAGATATGGTAAACACTGAAAATAGTGAAGAACTGCAGCTAGAAGAGGGAACTGCTGGAAGACTATAAACTGTGTTGCTGAGTAATAGCATCCTAATTGAAGCCACACAAAGCCAAAGAATCTAATTAGTCAGGAAAACACATTTCATTACATTCTTAGTAATTTGTTTTGAAAAAGTCCAACTGGATTTAAAATGTGACAGATTTTCATTGTGTTCAGAGCAGATTACACTGTTTATACTTGCATATAGAGATAATGAAAAGTGTAGTTGCAAACATATAAAAGAAAGCGTTTGATTCAAAATCATGTTTTCAGTTGTTCCTTGCTATCTGGGTACCATTCTATAAAGTTCTGCAGAGAGGATGGAAAAAATAAATCGAACTTTTGTTGAGTTGGTAAGCAACACTGGAGAGCATAACCCATTTCTTTAATCCACAGGCAGTCCGAGACACACTGGAAGCTTCAGCTCATCCAAACAAACGGAAAGAGCATTGTCTGTGCACTCCACTGCCTTCCCTCCTTCTTTCCCTCCTTCTCCCTCACTCTCCCTGTCGTTGTACGAGTTTTCACAATGAGATTGTCTTCACAAAATATAGAGCTAAATCTCCAGCTAGACTGAAGTAGTGTTACTCACTTCATGTATATTCAGCTTTCAAAAATTTGTATTTTTGGTGAGTTTATATGCAAATGATTACGTGGCAAGACCTCAGTGTGGTGGGTTTCTTGTATCTGGAATTTCTTTTTCAAGTGCTAAATAGGAGGGAAGGAAATCAAAGTTATGTTTAGTATCAAGATATTTTGCTCATGCAAATTAGCAAAAAAACCCCAAAACAATGATGCAAAAACATAAAAGACTATTCTTGCAGAGGACATAAAAAAATTCAGTGTTATATCCATTTGAAAGTTCTTTTACCTATTAAATCTCAAGCGTGGATAAGGTCAATAACACAGACAATTAAGCCTCCCTCTCATAATTTTCATTCTATAGTGGATTCATGTATTTTAAAACCCATTTATGCACATTTTTATCTACTTTTGAGATCCAAGTTAATGGGTTTTCAGAAGTATGCACTTTTTATATTTGTCTACATAAACTACATCCACAATAACAATGTGCTATTTTAAGTTCTTTAAAGAGTCACCCTTACTTGTAGTGACATCAGAAAGGTGATATTCACTGATCTGACATAAACAATTTATGGACATATTTAAATTTCATCATGGTCTTTTCTAGATAAAAATTCAAACTAGATCTTCAAACTCAAATTGTAGCTGTATCATACTTTAGATGAGAAGAATGAAAATATAAAACAAGAAGAGGGAATGCACCTGAAAATATACACAAAATTAAAAGGAAACACACAGCATGGACCAGAATTAATCCTGCAAGTCCTTGTTTGCAACATAGCCATGTTTCCTTAAAATATTCCTCCCATGAATAAGGATAGTAATAGTTTAGTATATATTAGCATAGTAATAACTTCAGCTGGACTATTAGAATTAATAATGGATTAACCTGCATGAGTGAGAATCCCTGCCTTGTTAAGGACAAGGCTACTTCTGTAGCTTCCCACTTTTTATGAAATCACGTATTTGTTACGTAAGTTCCTCCCACATGCATTGCAACTGGATTTGTTTTTGCTTCCTGCAGTGATCTGCTGCTCAGTATTGCTGTGCTCCACTCCACAAGTTCAGAGTGGCTGAAGTTTTAGTTAAGCAGGTTTATCCTTCTGCACAACACCCCGGAATTTTTAATGGGCTCTGCTCCTACGATGTCCATAAGAGGCAGTTTCTTCATCCGCCTCTTTCCCTTGCAGAGAATAAATCTCTGAGAAGCAGTAAATATTGTCAAGAGGGGAATGATGGTAATTTAGTTGGAAATCTGCAATAAACATATTATAATATTGAAAGTATCTACTCCCGGCTCTACCATTCTATAAGATGTAAATGAAGTTTACTGAATATGGTGTGGGTCAGAGCTGTGACAGATGGGAACATCCGTATTTCTTTCTTCTCTGAACAATGGCTATTTCCATTCAAAATGTCATCACTTGTTATAGTAGCTGGCATGTATTTTAAAACATCCACAGAATACTGGTCATTTCATTCAGGAATGAGTACCCAATACCAAAGTGACAGAAAAGTGGAGCAATCTTAGGGAAACAACTAGACACAAGTTTCTAGGAGAAGGGAGAACAGCTGTTCAGAGAAGAATTGATGGCTTCAATTAACACTTTTGTAATTAAAGACTATCAGTGTTCCTTAATACTTTCTCAAAACTTTCTAAATGGACTTGAATATCCTTTTAAACTCTAATTTTTGTTTTGAAAATACAGTAGGTAATTTGATCTAGCAGTAAAGGGACAGTTAGCTTTTGAAATATGCACAACTATATGCTTACAAGTTTGGACCAACCGTGAAATTTTTTTCCTCTCTTTCATGGTTTTATTGGTTTTGAGGAGTATTTGGTAGCTTCCAGTACATATTGCTGTGGCCATTATAAGGATTGGGGGTTAGAAAATAGTCATTGGTGAGGCCAAAATCAGGAAATTTATGAAAATATTTGCAAGGGAAGCAAATATTCCGTTTTTGGGGGGATGTTTTCATTTGTGTTAGATCCAGGCCTTATTAGATATGAATTTCTCAGTAGTGCCTCTGTACTTAAATTCATAAGCCTCATTAAAAAAAAAAAATTATTTGGATGCTGGAGTCCAGCTTTGCCAAGACACTTACTAGGTACTTAGGTTAGGCACTAACTCCTGCTAAGAACATGAGGTGCCTTCTTCAGTGCCTGCAGTGGTTGTTAGGCAACTAATCTTGATTTAGACACTTTTGAAAATCTACCAAGCATTTTTGACACCTAAGTATCTGACGGTTGAGAGTAGAAGTCCTAGTTAATTTCTGGACATGTAAGGCAAGTGCCTAAGTACGTTAAGGCTGTTTAAACTGGAAACACCTGCGCTGGAATGACACCTGTGAAGAGGCTGTAGTGCCTTCCCAAATCAACCAAACCTGCAACAGCTGAGCCAGTCAGGGCAGAAAATTATAAAAGAGGAAGCGCTGAACCCGAGGTTAAGAAGCGTCTGTGGAAGGTTGCTCTCTAAATTAGCCTTGCTGCTATTTTTTTTTTTCTTTTTTAAAAAATTCTTTCATTAACAAAGGTAACGCTAAAAAGGACAGGCTCTACCTAACAGAGAGCTTCTTACAAAGCTGGTGGCTGGGCATTCTTCGCTGGATCCCTGGAGAATATCAGCAGTATTAAGGTTTTATTGCTCTTCTTCTAATTACTGTCTGTAGATGTTATTTATTGTTAATTAGATGGAAGTAGTTGTGGATGAAGAATGGATGAAAGAGCCAATAGGGACATGGATAGGGAAGTGGTAGAGGAAAGGTGTAGTAGAAATAGTTTTATAGAAATGTCTTCTTAACAAAATATCACTTTTTGCCGAAGATAAGGGTTCAAACCCACTGGGTTTGACTGTGGCTTGTTCAAAGGAAATGAAATACTCTTTAAAAATATGGGAAAACCTTCATTGCAGAGAAAACAAACTGTAATTTTGAAGCATCGCTTCTGTTTTGAGTTAGAATTTACGTCTGTAATTCTTATTGGACTTCATTAATCACTTTTTGTAGTTATTGGAACACTCTTTTGCCGTAAGGGAAGGTGACTGTCCCGAATTTTCTCCTTTGTGGTAACAGCTCAGGGTCCTTCTAGCCACGTGTATCAGTACACGGCACTTCTGGGGTAGCTTCACCACCAGTGAGACAAAACCATAATGAATGTTTGAGGGTTCTGCACTGGAAGGTAACGCCAAAATGAATTTTTTTTTCAAAGTCAATTTATTTATTTGGATAAACTTTGAAGATCCCAGTGTTCGCTTGAAGTCAGAATGACGGAATTTCAACAGGTCAGCGGAGAGCTCGGGGTTGGGATAGCTCGGGGCTTTTCCTGGAGATGAGGGCAGAGGGTGCGGGCAGGGACGGAGCGGTCGGAGAGCCTTGAGCTGGTAAGAGCGGGGACACGGTGCCCGGGGAGAAGGAGCCGCTAAAGCCGCTGAGGCCGCGGTTAGTGCCCTGGGCAGGGGCTGGGGAAGGAGCGGAGCTCGGGCCGGACCAGATGAGGCGGGCAGCGGTGCCGGGGTTGAGGCGGCGGCGGGCGCGGGTCTGCTCGCGGTGCCGGAGCTCCGGGCGGTCGGAGCGGCCCCGCGCCCCCGCCCGGCCGCAGCAGCAGGTGGCGGTGGCGGCGGTCGGTGGCAGCAGCGAGGGAGTTAAAGCCCGCGGCGGCGGGAGGAGGGGGACTGCGAGCGGGCGGCGGCAGCGGCGGCGGGAGGAGGGGGACCGAGGCGGAGCAGGCGGCGGCAG
>VZTJ01003574.1:3447506-3501889 GCA_013397795.1 Orthonyx spaldingii
ACCCAGCTGTTGATGCGCCGCCGCTGGCCAGCGCTCGCCGCGCCGGTGCCGCTCCCCGCGTTGGCTCCGTGGGGGCCCCGCCGTGACCCCCCCACTCCCCGCCGCCATCCCGGGGAGCCATCTTAGGGCTCCCGCACCCCCGAAGCGGGGGCCGGCGCCGGCCTCGTCCGCGTCCACGCACGTTCGCGGCGCTCCCGTGGTCTGTGCCCGCCGTCTGGAGCAGCAGGGCTGTGCTCTCCCTGCCTCTCCGCTGCTTGACGGCGAGCGATTTTTTTCCCCACCCTGCCTAGGTAGATCCGTTTCACAGTCATCTCTCTTGCCAGCCCGAATTCCCAGCACGTATATTGTGCCGTTCCTCCATTTTTTTCCCACCCAGGCATCAAGTTTTGAATCGCACTCAGGAGCCTCTCCTTCCTACAGGTGCATGTAGGAGTAGACTGTTGCGCTAGTCAGAGAGCTCGCGAGCAAGGATCCTTGCGAGGAGGTGGTGTTTTGCCTCTTTGCTGTCATCTGCATAAAGAGCACTCGATTATTATTTGGAAGGTGCAGTTTATTTTTTTAAATGCTTGTGAGGAAGCAAAGCCAAACACCATCCTCTTACAGAAGCAAAGCTTATCCTTTTACAATGGGTTCATGGTTGTGATTTCTAGTGTGGAAGAAAGCAGAGCTTCATGAACGTGTTTATCACAGATGATATTGGATCTTTGCTTGTGGGAGGCATCCACACATTTTTTCTTTGAGAATGCAAAGCAGGGCAAAATTTAACTTGCTTACAGGACTTCCCCCCCTACCTTGCTGCTTATTCTTAATTGAACAATGAGTAAGAATTTTAAACAACTACTCTTTCGACCAAAATAAATTGAGAGAGTAGTAAATGCTAAGATGCTACCGCAAACTTGGTCTTAAGGGGTAGGTATGTTTTACTGAATAAACACGAGGACAGGAAGGCTTCCATCCAGTTAGAAGAAGACATTGTAAATGGAAGAACCAAAAAGAGAAGTGTTTGTGTCTCAATACTTATATCAAACCTGAAGTTATAAAACTGATCCTTAAGCATTTTTTGCTACTGTTTGGTTGCATATACCACAGCACAGGTATATGCATTTATATCTGTATATGCAATGACAGCATCACACTGCCAAGAGGTCTTAAAACAGTCTTTTTGTCAAAAGTATTAGGACCCATTTTAGCATAAAAAAATTATAACTGAGTACTGTTTTTCTTTTGTCCCACAGAGGTGAACTATGCAAGTAGCACCAGGATTCCTCTCCCTGGTGACGGACCAGCTATTCAGTCGAACAGTTCAGCACCATCCAAGCAAACTGTTCTATCTTGGCAAGCTGCAATCGATGCTGCTAGACAAGCAAAGGCTGCCCAAAACATGAGTACCACCACAGCCCAGCCTGTAGGATCTCTGTCCCAAAGAAAACGCCAGCAATATGCCAAGAGCAAAAAACAGGGTAATACGTCCAATAGTCGGCCACCCCGTGCCCTTTTCTGTTTATCCCTCAACAATCCAATACGAAGAGCCTGCATTAGTCTGGTAGAATGGAAGTATCCTTTGTTGCAGTTTGCTTTTTGTTTTAATAATTTTTTTTACACTTTCTGGTTGTATCAAGGGGATTGTTCTACAGGATCTCTTAGGGCATCACAGCTTACATGTTACTTCACTTGTACACGTGGGTAACTGTCATTAATGTCAGTGGTAGTTAATTTGGCTTCAGTTACTGTTAAAGATTGTCTCTTGTGTCATATTGACACAGAATATAATTTACTGAAGTAGGTAGCTCAAAGTCAGATAAGAGCTCACAGCTGCTCCTTTTTTCTGGGAGAAGTTGGGGAACATTTTTAAGCTTGCATTATATTCCATCAAGTCTCTGCATCGCATTTTTTGCCTTTCCAAATAAGGAAGAATGGATAGGAATGTATTTAGCCATCCAGTGCTAGGGAGATGACCAAAGATGTCAAACCTGTATCTTCCCTATTGCAATTTGGTGCCTTGCCATTAGGGCAAATGAGTCAGATGTAGAAATCTTTTTAAAAAGATTGTTTTTCCCGGTACTAAAAGTAGGGAAGATTTTTGCTCAAGCCAAGGAAGCGTTTTAAGCGCACGCAAGTGTCTGAAATATATTAATCTTGTGAGCTTGTACAACTTATGTCTACCACCAAACATGTTTGGAAGCATGGACATCTAGGTGGGAGATGCGAGGTGCTGGCTTGTGTTCTTGATGACCTGTGTGATGGGAAGGACGGCTTTTTCTGTAGTTCACTGGATGTGATGTGGAAATATGTGTATGTCTCTGGCAGAACTGACAGCATGTTGGTTTGGTTTATTATTTAATTACCAAGAAAAGGTTTGAAATAGAAAATAGTTTTGTTGAGGTACAAGGAGAAAAATGTTAGCCTATTAGCCATGGCAACGTCCCTGTAATGGGAAACAGCTGTTCAAGAGAGTAGATTACTGAAGTAAAACTCATTTTGTTACTATAAACAGAACAGCCAACCTGGCAATAAGAGCCGTTACTCATTTGTATGGTTGGTGTTTCTCAGTTCTTTGCACAAAATTCAATTGCAAATTAAAGATAGTGGAAATGGCTTCTTCTTTCATCTAAACTGGTAGAAGTCCAACTAATTTCGGTAAATTGGCCTCTCCTTGGCTAAGGTCAGGTAAATGAAATTACTGTGGATCTAGAGTGGAATAACTCAGCGAGAATTTGTCCCAGTAGCACCACATCATAAAACAAGGTTGTCAGTCTCATGATGGTGTCAATTGCTCACTCCAGGCTGGGAAATGCTGTTGTGACTTTATTTTGTACACAATACAGCACTTGTTGACGTTGATCTGCCTTGTAGACATAAACATGGCCCTCAAGGTGACAAACTTTTTATAGGCCAACAAACAAAATTTAACACATCTTATAGGACATGTGGGCTTTGTAGGATTTTTTTTTCCCCCCTCTTTTTTCCCAGGGAACTTTTTAAACTGGCAAAAGAAGGCTTTTGAATATATTTAGTACTCTTACCACAGTCTTTTATGGGACTCCTGTGGAAACACATCCAGAAGTTGTGCATCAAATACAGGAAAGGATGCCAAAAGTCATAGCTCAGGTCCAAAGTACTCCTTTTCCAAACTTCCACAGATAGGTTCATCTGGGTACCTCCATGTTTCTAGTCATTGAGAATAGTAAAATACCTTGGGAGAAAGGAAAAACAACGAAGGATGTTTTTTTCCAACAAAAGGAACTGAAGGATGAGCTTCATATGCATGAATTTTAAGAAAAGGAAGTAATTTTTTTCTGGGAGACAGATGGTATCGCCAGGTTTCTGCTGCTGTCATCTCAGAAAGCAGAGCTGCAGTCCATGCTGTTGTCAGTGTCAAAGTCTGTAGCCTCTCTTTGTGTGGCTGCCAAGCCAGCCATGATATTCTATTTTCGACTCAACTCACCTAAACTTTCATCTGTCCTGGCCAAAGCCAGGATTCAGGAATCCAGCTGTCAGAGACACGGCGAGACTCACAATTTTCCTATGTCAATTGTACAGCTTTTGAACTCTTCTAGAAGAGAACAATTGTGGTTTTCTGGGAATCTTTCTGATATCCTACGATGAACTATGTTTCAAATGATTTTCCTCCTTTGACAAATTTATATTAATGAGACCTACATAAGTATGTGAGGACAGAACAGCTCCATGATTATTCCTTGCCCATTATGATGACCCACGTGTTGATTTAGGAGTGGATAATTATATTCATCTTTGGAATTTAATATAAAGTGCTCTGTGACAGCATGAGTAATAGTTTTCACTCTCTTCAAAAGGAAGAGGACGTTGAGGGAGCATTGTGATGGGAAATAATATGGTGTATATATAGTGCTATAACTAAAGGTGATGAAGTGTTTGTCAGAGTTATCAGTCAAAAGATTGCCTTAAAGTAAAGATTTGTTTTACCATTGTTGATGCTGAAAGGAGAACGAGACTTAAAAGTTTGTAGATACTTATAAATCATGAGTTCCTTAACAAGATTTTCCAGACCATTTGACATATTTATACTACTGTCTATTTTTGCCAATTGTGTGGCCTTAGCTGTTTACATCCCATTCCCAGAAGATGATTCTAATTCAACTAATCATAATTTGGTAAGTACTGGGGAGTTTTTATTTTATATTTGTTTGCTGTGCTTTTAACTGGATGGTCATGATTAACTGCTAGTATTTGAGACTGCACTAAATATAGGTAATTTCAGTAAAAGAAATTGGTATATGGTGATACTACAAAATGTATATGGAATTGCTGTGTGGGTTTTTTCCCCAGTATTAAGTGCTACCTTGTCATGTGTTCAAAATGAGGTTTTTTATCAGTAAAATTGTTTGGAGAGAAATGCACATTAATATTATGTTGTGTGTGTCCATGTATTTGTGGCATAAAAACTTTAATTTGTGTTTCTATTGCTTATATTGATTAAATATATTTAATAGTTGTTACTGTTTCTGACACTTGTTTCAGACTTGAAGGTTCACTGCCTTTCCTAGTGTACTTGTCTACTCCGTTTTCAGTTTTAATGGTGTTATTTGGCTGTTTATTTTACTGGATATTTTAATTTTTAATGAGAGGATGGTGGGAAATCTTGTGTTGATACATTTTAAAGTGCTAGGAACATCAATGTGAATTTTCAAAGCGGTCACTGCTGATATAGATGATCTTTAATAAAAGGGGTGGTGCTGCAGTAAGTGGTGTGTGGAGATGTATTTCTTGGACTGAAAATAGTATAGTAGGGTTGTGCTTGAGAAGATGAAATGAAAACTGATTTTTTTTTTAATTCTCTAAAACTTACAAAGGCTATCACTCAAGGGTAATATTGAATTACATTGCAATGATTTTGTTGTTTGATATAAACTCCATCTTGAAATAGTGGAGTTGAGTGGTCTTGTGCACTCAAAATCTGTGACTTTGGATGGAAGAGGAAGTTCATGAAATAAAGGATTGGATACCAATAAATAGGCAATTTTGGATTCACTTACCTGGAAAATTAGGATTGATATGAGGTCTTATGTTTTATGAACATGTTTGTGTAATTTGTGGTGTGTGTATATGCTTATTTTCCTAAAAGTAATTATTTTGTATGGATGACCCTTTTACAATGTTTTCTAATCGAGATTAAGCAAATATGGACAATAAAAATTGCTGATGAAAGGCAGAATAATTCAGGTCAATGTAAAGAAGGAGTTATGCAGCTGTGTATCCAGCCAACCAACAGACTTTGTTTTTTTTCCCCTGAGAAATTCAGGGCACAAATCTCCATAGCTGTCAATCCACCCCGAGATCCGCTAATAACTAATTTCAGAAAGCATTACGTGAAAAGGGTAGAGTAGTTACTTGTGTCAGAGGCTAATCATTTTGAAAAATGTTTCTAGCATTAGTTTTGTTAGGTTATTGTCTGGTGTTTCTGACCCAATTTCAATTCTATGATGTGCTAGTGGTTAGAAAGACAATGGTCATTTTCATCCCTGCTGTTTTTTCTGTTTTTTATCTAATGTGGCCAGGTTAGTCTAAGTAATAATAATTTGTCTTTTTTTTCTTTTAGTAAGAAATGCTTAATCCTTATCTATTTTAAGTAGAAAGGTTCTTGAACCCCATCAGTTATATGTATTTGAAGTTTGTTTGGCTATTTAAACCATCTCAAATTCTCATTTAAATTTGCATCCTGTTTACCCTGAAGTTGAGTTGTTCCACCAAGTTTGCTCGAAGAACAGAATTTATACTGGCAGTGTACTTTCAGCTGCTGGGACAGATGTAAATTCAATAAGGGAGCACACAGACACATCCTGTGTATTCAATCTAATAAAATAAATAGTTCTGGAATGAGCAGCACAGGCTTTTCTTATGGCTGAGGTTTTCTGTCATGAAATATGTTAACCAATGGTCTGAGTTCATGTCTTTCCTCTGGTATTTCATATTTCACTGACAATTTTCCTTTGTTAGTGTGGATTCAAGTGTACTGGGAGGTAATATAGTAGAAGAGCTGAGTTAGAAATCTTCAGGCTTGGTTGGGAACCTGCTGGGTCCTGTGTTTCCTTGAGGTGTTTGTGTCAAAAAGTGTTTGAGAGAGGCCTGTGTCTCATAGTGGGAGAAGGAATTATTGTTTTAATAATGTTCAGATCTTTCATCTGGTTTGTGAACAGAGCAGATCTTAATAATCACTGAACCTTACAGGTTTGGTAGGATTTTAGCTCCCTGCATGTAGACAAGGATACCTGACCTGAGCCCTACACTCTGATCTGGCTAGGAGACTGCCCCACTCTGGCTTTAATTCAAGTTCAGCTTCATAAGTTTTAGTTTGCATATGGATATTATATCTAGCTTGGTTCTCTCAATATTGCTTCATTGAATTGAATAGATGAATTGCTTTCCAACAGCTAACTGAACTGGCTCATGTTTTTTGAATTTGTAAACAGAAAAATGAAGTATTTATACACGCGGGTTTTTTCTGTGAATACAAAATAGACATAATTTGTAATCAGCCTCAGAATGAAGAAGCAATGATATAAGAGAGCAAAAACCAGTGGAACACTGGTAAGTGAGATCTAGAAATGTAAACTTTTCCAGTTGGATTGGGTTCATGAGAAGGCACATATGTGAGAACTTGAGCAGTCAAAGTGTTTATCCTTTATGACTTGGACAGTTTGCAGGGGCAACCTCAACGCAAGGATGTATGTGCAGAGCAGGTATTTGCTCCTCTCTGTGGTGGGATGTTGGAAGGCAGAGTCTGTATGATGGAGTTTCCAAGACCTGTAAGAGAAACCTGAGATGGTTTTTGAGTCTGCCTGTGACTGAGCCAGTGAAACACTGACCATGTGTCAACCACCCAACCTCTGACTGTGAGTGAGCCCTGTGCTTCCTTTCTCATTAATGTGCTGCCTAACCAACACAAAGTCAGTTATATATTGCAGTAGTAATGGCAAAATAAATTTAATAGCCAAAACATAACAAACATTTCAAGAAACAGGTACATGTGTCTTAAGAGAAATAGCAAATCAAATGTTTGCATACTTCTGTATTTTCCTTAAATAGGCTGTATCTTGGGTATCATTTATTCTTGGAAATGAATCTGTCTTTAATCCTAAATATCTTAAGATACAGGTCTGTGAGAGGATTCCACAGCCTTCCTTTGGAACAGTAGACTATTTATAGAAAACTGACAATGCAAGTGGAGTGTAAGGATGGTTCAACTGTGTCTTTCTGTGTTGGTCACTTGTCCTTGATTTGCAAGTTGTGATTACTGATATTTTTGTGATAGAGCCAGCAGCATGCTATGTGATATTTATGATAATTTAGGGAACCAAGAAAAAGCTTTTTCATTATATTGATGACTGAATTCAGCAGATGGTAATAGTAAGCAATGATGTAGGATAGAAGTCCCTTTCATTATTAGTTTTTTTGTATTCCTTTTTGTTTTCTGAATGCACAAACTCTGGTTAGTGTTTTGCCTTTTTGTCAGTCTCTGGGATCAAAGGTGCACTACAGTTACCTTCTTGTTCTGTGGATTCATGGTCATACTTATCTCCCTCAGGAAAGAGGTGTTAGTAGTGAGTGATACAGAACAGTGCATTCAAACAAAGCAGAAGGGCAGAATCAAATTCAGACCGGGCTGTGCTTGACCTCTTGCCAAGTGTTACAGTCCTGTGTTCTGTGGGAAATTTTGTCTAATCCTTTGTCTAAAACACCTTGATGTGTCTTTGATGTGTGGCAGGAGGAAGGGATCTTCTTTTCTGTATTTTGACTGGAGTAGGTCTCTCATGGTTGTGTATTCCATAGAGTGCAGTACAGAGTGAAGAACTTTAGAAACAGTTACTGAACTTAATCCTGAGTTCTACTTCATTCATAATTAGTCCCTAATCATTGAATGTACTGACACAAGTGGGTCCTGTTCTTCTCCAAGTATATGGGTGAAACTGTTATTGAACTGAGAAGTTTTCTGTTAGAGCACAGCAGGGACAATGTACTTCAGGATGAAATCCTGATTAGCTCACTGCTTCATATTTTAAGGTAGTTTCTGTCATCTGCCTTCAGAAGTTTCAGGTGGTCTGAACTTTCCATGCTTGATTGAGCTCTCCTTTTTTGGAAGAGTTTCTTGTCTGAGCTTGATAAGAAGCAGTTTGTAGCAGAAGGGACTTCCTGTATATATCTTCCTTCTGTTTCTGTCCTTTGCATTTTTTTCCTTGTCTGTGGTATGTTATTTCCCTTCACGTCCTTTGACTTTAACTTCCCACTCATTTCTTTCTTGTTGTCTTCTACCCTCTGACTTCCCTCTGTGTTTTCTCTTCTGTTTGTCCTCTTGTGCAGCGTGATCTTCTCTATCTCGTTCTTCCCCCTCAATTTGTCTTCCTGGTACCATCCTGCTGTCCCATGTTCTGTTCTGTGCTTTTCCCCCACTGCCTTTCCCGTTGTCCTGACTTGCACTGGGCTTCTTTCTTTATCATGTGCAGGCAGACTAGCAGAATATAAGTCTGGATGTTGGCCATTATTTTTCTTTCCTTTTGAGTAAGTAAATACAAACAATAAGAAGGCATCCCTCGATCCACAATTGATGAAAATGACGCCGCTGAAGTTTGAGTCTTTGGTTGCACTGCATCTCTTGTGATTAGACCCCAAGGTTTGCAGTGGTGACACTGTTCTATCTGAGAAGAGACTGACGGCAGAGTCGGGGGGTGGGAGACCCAGCTGTATAAACTACAGCAAATTGGCAACTGCCAAGTCCCATGAGTGAAGAGCTTGCCTCTAGTGCACAAAGGGCTGGAACCGAATGTTGATTAAAGACTGTGCCCCTGATACCAGGATTCTTCAGCCTTGTTTGAGTACCACTGTCGGTGGGGAGCCCTCTCAGAGCGAGGCTCTGTGCTAAAGGTTGTCTCTCCAGCCTGTGCTTGCACAGCAGGTCAGGTGCTGATGGTCCTGGATGCCTCTCCTCTATCCCAGACGCTTGGGGCTGGGAGAGCCGTAGTGGGGGACACTGCTACAGAAAGGTGATGTTTGTGTCCTACTTTCAGGCAAAGATTTCCTCTGTAAGTAGCTTTATGTGGCTCTTTGAGTCCCTTCAGCAGGAGGAAAGCCAGTGTTGTGCCTTCAATCTAGGGCACAGCAGGAGAGTACTCTGAGAAGAACCGGTTGAACTCTTGACTTAGAGGTGTCAGGCTTCCTGTCCTTATCTCATTAGCAACTCGATGACTCATTCAGTTCTAAGGCCACATGACTAATTAATCCAACCATTGAAATGGTTGTTGGTTTTTACCTCGCACCCAGTTGTCCTCTACGGAGATTATCTGAAAATATTGTTATAGAATTCTAGAGATTTTAACCACATTTAGTAAATAATTCTAAAGATTTTTGTTTAATTGCTGAATGTTCGATGTTGTATCTTAGAAGGATTTGTGTGTTTATCTACTGTCTTTGCTGTGTTTACATTTTCAGCTCAAGGGTCTTTGAGGCCTGGCTCTCTTTCCACGCACTTAGAAAATCTTCCAATCTAAATAACTTTTAGATACTGTGTTTCTGATATTTTTCTATCTTTGGGTTCTTAGCTAATGCGCTCTCCTAATGTCTCTGCTAGCTGGCATAAAAGTCACCCAAGTAAACTTTTCAGGAAAGATGCATTATAATTTGGACTCTACTGAAAATACTTCACTTTGCTTGGGAAAACATGGTGGAGACCTTGCAATGACTTGTGTATACTTAGCCAAGCTACCCATACTAAAGAAACCAGATTAATTTGTTTTAAGAGAAAATATCATTAAGTTTAATCTGAAAAAGATTCAAAAATATAGGATCTAATCGTAGCTGATATACCACAGGAATTTTATGTTGTGTGTTGGGTCAAATCAGTGAAATGTATTTTCATGTCTGTGTATGAATAGTCAGGAGGGGCCTGTGAGAAAGGCAGTAGGTCAATTTTGAGAAAACAATCCCCAAATAGGCTTAAAATGAGGAGACTTGGATCAGTTTTTTTGTCTATAGGCAAATGCTTTGAGGGATAGTTTAGATAAATTTTTTTGGTATTTTTCATATACATTGATACCCTGACATATATTTTCTCATTCAAAAACTCATGAAATAACCATTTAACTACAAGAACAGCATGCCTTATCTCTCTGAAAATGAATAATGAAGTTATTTGATGGTTATTAGGTAAGACAATGCATCAGTAAGTAACCTTTGCACATTTGCAAGAATTTCTTAATAGATGACATTTCTGCAAGGGACTAAAATCTGATTATTAAAAAATATTGTAATGTAGTACTCAGCCCTATCCTGCAATTTCAATTTTTGTTTAATATTACTGTCAGCCCAAAACCTCAGTAATATGCATTAGCTAATTATTACACATTACTTTGATTTTTCAGTGCAGATTTTGAGTTTAGAAAACTTTTTTTTCCTTTGTGTATTGTAATGCACACCTCTTCAAAAGAGATGAAAGTTCTGAGTTGTGTTTTAGTCCCACTTTATCCTGCAGTAAGTTCCTGAGCCTATACTCTGTGTGCTGCACTACCCCAGTAATGTGAAACTGGTCTTGAATTTTTCTGGTGAATGTAATTGCAACTGTCAAGTCCATCTCTAGCTGTGAATGAAGCAGAAATTTTCTTTTACACTCCGGTTTAGGAAGAGGGACATTCCCAAAGAAAAGGTATGTCCAGGATAATTGGCAATTTCCAACTGGTAGAAAGGTCATTTGGGTTTGTAGAGGTCTGGGAATAACACAGTCAAGTCCTTGTTCCTCTTTAGTTTATTTTGTGTGTCCCAGTACAACTTAATCTGTGCTGAAATAGCTGGATCCTAAAATGTCTGTTTCGAGGACAAGGGTGTGTGAAGAGCTGCAGTTTGGTGTTACAGGTTTCAGCTAATGACACTACAAAACTTGCGGTTTTTTTTAATGCAAGAGAGAGCTTCTCAGTTGTCCAGACCAGGCCTTACAAAAAGATATATTTAATCATTCTTATTTGAAAAGAAATGTTTTTTCCGTGTTCAAAGTTGCAAGCTTGTTCCTATGGGGAATTCCTACTAAGGGCTTGTCTCTCCTTAAAGAGATTTGCTGGTAGTGCACTACTGGCAAACTGCCTGGGGAGAGAGAGCACACACCAGAAAGAGTTCTTTTTCTATTATAGCCTAAAGTCAGTCTCCAAACAGAATAGTGACGCACTGGTAGAGAAGACTTTTTTTTTTGTTTTTTTTTATGCTGTGGAGAGCAGTGATTCCCCTCTTCCCTTACTCTCTGCTTGATGAAGATGCTTATTCTCTGCCTGTGAAATGCTTAAGTATAGACTGGTTATAATAAAAGTAAATCTGTTCATTTAAAAACACAGAACAATCATATTAGTTACCGTGTCAGTTGAGTGGTCAGTGGGGAAAGTAGTTAGATTTGGTATTCAAATAGCTGTAATTTAAATATAAATGGAGCATTTAAGATGAGTGGGAGAAGTTTGTACTTTTTATGCAAACTCTTGGAATAGAGTAAAAATTGATTTTGAAATACTCTGAAAAAATTCATGAAAAATCTTGGTGATAAAAGTAGTTTACTGACTTTATGTAAAGAATGTGAATTGTTTGTTTACTTCAATACTGAGCATGTCAGTTGAACACAATACTAGTTATGGTTTTAGCCCTTCATAGTAGCTGCTATGCTACAGGAAACTCTGAAAATTGTTTCTGCAAGTTTTACTCAAAAATGAACACATAGAATTGAGAAGCTTTCTGTGTTGCCACGTATCAATGCCACACCAAACACGTTGCCATAATTATTACTTGGATTTTCTCTATAAAACCTGTTTTAAAACTCTATGTTATGCAGACTATGGGTGTTTGCTTTCTTTTAGAAAGATGTTCACATCAGATGTGTATGAGGCTTTGAGAACTGTGTTTGTTTTTAACATGGTTTGTGTGGGAGTGCTGTGTCTTGAAACACCACAAAGTTGGGATCCATGGCTTTTGAAAGTGCTGGTCTAGGCAGCAAAACTGGAGTAGTTCTGGGTGCTTTTAGAAAGCTGATCCCTGAGTGCTTCAAAAGAGTCATGTAGCTGTTAAATCAACTGAAATGCAGTTTCTGATCTGGTGAGCTTTAATGACAAACTGTTTTCAGTCATGGTTAATTGAATGTGTGATTTGGTTTACCATTCATTTTGCAAGAACTCAGGTTTGTTTATCCTTCTGCCATGCACCAAAGCCTTTCTTTTGCAGAGCTGTCTGGAAGAATAGGGCCATGAAGAAAGGTTAAATGAATATATAGTGAGAATATTAATTAGGGTGGAAGTGATGTCTTCTTTTTGGTCATTGTGCAATCATTTGTGATAATATTTTCATGTAATGAATTGCAAATTGAATATCATTGTATTTGCCCCCCACTGCCTGCCTCAGAAGAGACTGAGACCATGAGTGTCATTTCTGCTTGTATGAAATTCACTTGGTGAAACCAATTAGCCGCTTACTATTGTTTGTGATCTTTTTCATAGTTATTTTTATGAAGAAAAGTGCTTTTAGAGTTGAATTTTTTTGAAGAATGCCTTGATTGAACAGTGTGGTATTTCTCAGAAATGTAGGCACTTGACTTCAGCATTTGAAACAAACTTTATTTAAAGATTTGAGATGTATGCTCATAATTCAATGATTTTTCAGTGAAGTCAGCATAGTTGACCATGATATATAATTTGACTTGTCAGGTGTTTGTAAGGATTGATTAAACTTTGAAATGTTAGGCAGATCGATTTGCATGGATTTGTTTAGTTACAAATCAAGATTTTTTTCCCCCTTTCTTCAATAGTAAAAGGTATTATGCCAGTACATTTTTGGCTTAGTTGCATAGCTAGAAGTTGGGCAGTGCCTAACTCCATTGCTGTTTATGATTTTTTTCTCAGTGATCATTATTCAAGGGGGTAGAGAGCTGTTTGTAGATTACCAGTTTGTAGTCTTGTAGAATTATGCCTTTGGATGATGCCATTATTAAGGATCTGAATCTTGCTATTTGTCGGTGTAGTAAATCACATAATACATCCATGGTCTGGGTTGGCTGGTAAAGGTGAAGGGATCACAGCAGACAGAGAACTTGCAGAAGCTCAGAGTTTAGTCTTCGAATTTATTTTTGTTGTAAATTTTCTAATAATTACATTAAATATTAGTTTGAGGGAAATAGATTTGCCCAGTTGTTTTAGTTGTCCTTTTCTCATGTGATACAAAGCAGGTGATATGCTGAATTTAATCACACCTGACAGCTTATGTATGTTGTGCTGAACTACCAGGCAACATAAAATGTTGTGGGAGATGCAGGGGCACAAAGGAGCCTGCAGAGCTGCTGACATTTGTACAGCACAAAGGAAATCTCTTTGCAGTGTAAGAATATGAGCATGAGAAGTGTTTGTTAATAAGGTTCAGTAGTTTGATAATTATACTTTTCTGGGTTGCTGACGGTGGCTGCAGAGTGCAGCAGCCTCCAGCAAGACGGCATCTTCTGTGGCTCAGCTCATCAGACAAATGCAGCCCTTCCAAGGAACTGAGTAGCAAATACCCCAAAGCTGTATTATGTTTAGCAGACATTTTGTTAGTGCAGTTTTCACTCTGTTGGATTTAGTATGATGCCATTACTTATTTTTTTCGTGTATTCATCCAGAACCCTTTAAAACACATACCAGCGATGTGTGGCGTAAACCAGTTATTCATGATGAAATGATATTTAAGTGATTATATGCTTACCTTCATCACAAGAAGACTTAGTAGCTCTGAATTCAAGTAACTTTTTCCCCCCATAATTTATTTCTTCTAGCAAAGGAAAAATCTGAAAGAAAGCAACCTACCAAATCATGTACCTCTTGTATGTTTGTTAAAATAAGGTCTGAAAATCTCTTGACATGACTGACTTCAGGAAAACAAAATGAAAAATTCAGTGATAAAAAGGAACAATGTTTAACTGAGCAGTACCTATGAGTCTCATGGTATTAAATGATGCTTCCTAGTATGTGCTCTGATGGAAAGCTAGGGATGAATAGTTCCAGGTACAAAGTCTGTGACTGGCTCTGCCTCCTGTTGAGGTGCCTCAGCTGCTCTAATTCTTGAGGCACAGTGTAGAACAGAAAGCTGTTCTCCATTCTAGTACCAAGTTGAATGGTACTTAAAACGTTTTACATTTCTTCTTAGATACAATGAAACGGTCCCACTTAAGTGAAAATCACTAGAACATGTTTTTGGCAAAGGCCATGTTGTTTTGCTGGCCAGTGCTGCAGTTCTGTGTTTGTGTGGGGTCACAGGGCTGCTGCTGCAAGCCCACCTTAAGCCCGGGCACGTGTGCCCTCTGCATTCCTAATGCCATAAGAAGACCTTACCCTGAACTCGGAAACTCGCTGGAGGCTTTGCAATCTTAACACCCAGGGTTAATGCAGATTGAGCCCAGGCAGACTGAGCATGCACAGACCTGGCCTGTCAGCATGGGTTAGACTTGTGACTTTTGTAGAGGACTTTGTCTCCTGTAGTAAAAGGCTATTGACTGCTTCCCACATCTCTGTTTTCCCTAAGCACTGCATGCCTGAGAGTGTGTATCAGTGTGGATGAAAAATGCATGGGCTGCTGGTTTAGCTTCAGCTTCTGAGAGCATCTGATTTCAACCAAATAAAGCAGAAACAAACATTTCGGAGTTGTTTTTGCATGATTTTTGAGAACAGGAAGAGAGGAACGTTGTGTTCCCTGTTTCCCCCACATGCAGGTCACTTGTCATCCCAAAACTCAAGTAATGGCAGGCTGAAGGGATGAGGCTTTATTCATTTTCATGCTTACAGAACTGGGTGTTGTCTTTAAAAGGAGCACTGAACTATGTGGGCAAAGAAAGTAAAATAATTTAGTGCTATAGGAAAAAGGGTAAGAGAACATAGGTAGGACTAGAGCCAAGAACTTCAGGGATGAGCACTGAATGTTTTAGTTTGCCCCTTGGTATTCTTGGACAGGATATTTATCTTTTTAGAGTTTTAGTTTCCCACTTATAAAATAGCTTTCTGCTTTAAAAGGCTATCAAAAGGAAAAGTAAGTTTGAGGTTGTGAAGCATCCAGATATGGTGACTAGGGTTTGATAGACAGTGGAGTGATATCTAGGGAGTTGTCTTAAAACAGTTACTTTGTCTTTATTTGGAAGTGGTTTGGCTGACGTTCTGGTGAATGCTTTCTGTAGAATTTTGTTGTTAGAGGCTATATTTTAAATTTGAGTACGTGGAGTGTTTTGGCAGCAAATTTTGGCGAAGAAAAAGCGATTGGTAGTGGCAATATAGGAACAGAAGGAACAGCCACTGTTCCCATAGTGATACAGCAAAAGCAGTGACATTTAGGTAAACAGCAGTAGGACAGGAAATTTGGGGGAGTTAATGTTAGATGTCTCAGAAGATACAGCAAGCTTCCATACGGTGTTTCATGTGTATCTGGAAATGCTAATGTTAAGCCTCTGTTTGTTATATTAATGGCGAAAGCACCCCTCAATATTTAGTTGGGAAGTTTAGTGATTCCTGAAACAGGTGATCTGTGAATGAAACCAAGGCAGGCAACATCCCATTCAGCAGAAATTGCACATGGCAGAAGAAAGGATGATATTTTGAGTGCTCACAAATAATGGGAGCTGTCCAGCTGGGGGGAATGGTACCACTGAAGGCGTTTTTGAATTGCAAGATTCTGTCTTCAGAGATGTTAAACTCCACATTCCATTACTTAGCAATAAAAAGATAACATCACAATCTTGGCTTGGGTTGGAAGGGACCTTTAAAGATGGTCTAGTCCCAATACCTCTGCCATGGGCAGGGACACCTTGCAGTAGATCAGGTTGCTCAAAGCCCAATCCACCCTGTCCTTAAACACTTCCAGGGATGGAGAGTAAATAGTAATGCTGTATTCTTTGATGTGTGACTTTGTAAAATACTACTAAAAGCATTAAAATACTTCACTGTTGTATTTCACAACCATGAAATACTGAAATGGCACTAAATTTGCTTTTACAGAAGTACAGAACTTCTAATGTTCTTAGTCAAAAATTTCACCTCTAATTAAGAACAAAGTTTACATGTAGGTAATTCAGTCTTTGGATTTGGAATCTTTGGAGTTCAGATTTTTTTTTTTTTTTTGTGAAATGGATATTTGTCATGTGAAAAGGATTTGGTCTCTAGAAGAGATTATGAAATTTTTCAACTATCTGTGTAAACCACATTTTTGTGGAATGCGGAAGAAAAAGCTTAAACCCACAGAAATCTTACTTGAATCTTCAAACTATTAAAATGCAAGTGAGTGTGTTCATTTTATCCCACAAAGCACAAAAGTATTTTGTATCAGACTCTTGTTTCTCGTATGGAATTTTGAAGATGTTTGTGTTTGAGATATATGGCCCGTCCTATTATTAGCCAGTAATCTCAGAGTAAGTCCCTGGCAAGTGTGAAGGACAAATTAAGGTGCCAAAGGTCCAGGTACTCAGGCTGTTTTCCATTTAGTTGTTTATTAATTTCCTTCTTCCACTTTTTCTCACTTTTCACAGGGAGAAAGCTGGTAGTGGAGGCTCTGAGTTGATGTTTTCACATAATAACCTTGATAAATAGTGGGAAGCTTATCTGTTCCTCTGAGAACTAAATCTTGACTGATATGAGCTGAAAGGTAACCTCATCAGCTATCAATGAACTTAAAGGATTTGTGTGTCTCTCCACAGTCATTGTGTGCACCCTTACAGTCTGTGGAATTACAAAGTAGAGTGCTGACGCCTGCTCCTTGCTCAGCTATTAGAGAGGTCGCTAATAATACAGATACTTTGGTTTCTTGGGCAAGGGCAGACACGTGGGCTCACAATTGTCTGAAGCAGGCATTTCCTCAGCTGGCAGGCAGCATTCAGAGTGCCAGACACTCCAGCACAGGGTCAGCACTCAGCAGGCTGGGCAGGGGAACCCTGGAACATCGGCTGTTCCTGCACTGCACAGCTGGGAACCTCCTCGCAGTGCGTGAAGAGAAGAGAGGGAAATCTTAGGTTATAACAGCACAAGTTTTCCTATCCTTTCTCCTCTAAAACTTGGGAGCAGTAACCACGAGTAAAAAAGCCTGTGAGTTTCAAGTCCATGGGTTTACTGTTGGCAGAGACAGTTCAGGATGTTCCCTACCAAGCTGTGACCGTGTATTTTAGAAAAGACTTGCAAAACTGCAAATGCTGCCTCGCTTTTACTTGCTGTGACTCCAGTCATGAATAGTGCATATTAAAGTCTTACTGGAATGAAAGAAAATCCTTGAAGTTGAATCCTTGGATTTGAATGTTACTATATGAATTTGAGTTTGTGGTGGAATATTTATTTCTCTAAAAATTAGAAAGGGCTAACTGTAGGCCTTTATCTTGGCATAGAAAGGGAAGATAAAAGGGCTTATCGTTCTATCTAAAACACAAAACTGAATTTTTTATCTTACAATTGTGTGTCCTTACGCAAAGACTGATTTATATTTATTTCTTTTCGTGTATTGACTTGATTAGAAATGACTAGGTGGTGCTCTGAGACAACCCCAATTGCAGGGTGAATCATCTTAATGCCACTTTTTCATGGCTGCTCGTATTTCAAATGAATGCATTTTACTTGCAGATAAGAGGTGTTAACCACGAACACTAAAAATATAATGACTTAGCTAATGAGTGATAAACTGCTGTGGTCTTATGATCGCATGAAAATACTTGACTCCCATAGAGCAGAGAAGTTTTCAGCTTTCAGATTGCAATTAATTAAATGTTAGAATTGTTATAAGGGTGAGTAGGATGTAGAGTCACAAGGGATTGTGGATTTTTTTTTTTTAATGCCAAGCCTAGAGTGTGGATATCATACACAGAACCTGCTTAAGTCCCTAGCTTAGTAATTCAACTGCTGTACCTGTTTTCAAATCAGAAGCAGTTTATCTAAGTTAATATGTTGCCATAGGTAGTATTAACTCTATTATGAATACATTTTTTTGCATCTAGTTAACTGTTTCCTAAGACTAAAGACTGAATACAAAATGATGTGGTTCCCAGAAAATGATTGTTTGAAGAATTCACTCCTCTTTGGAAGCCTATAAATAAGTACATGTTCCAGCAAATTTGTCAAAAAATCAGAGGCAGAAATTGGAGCGGATTAATTTTTCTTATAAATGTCATGGCTTCATCATGGAATTTACTCTGTCAGTAGCTGTTAGGTTGATAAACATTGATGAGAATTGATTCCCTCATTGGTAAGTTAGCCATGTGTTGCGTGTGTCTTCACTATCCCGAAATAGTTGGTTTCTGGCACATTTTATTCTAAAGCTTTTCCTAATACAGTTTTTCTTCCCAAGCTAAAAGATTTTTATAAGTAGTGATATTTCAATGAGGAAAATAACATTTTGGAAGACGTTAAAATTGGTGAATGGTTTCCCACAACTTCGGTAATAGTTGGGTGCTGCTCTATTTTCCACGAACACAGGCGACGATTACTTGATAATTTGGTGCTGTATCTATACAAGCATGCTCTGCATGAGTTAAGAAAAATAACACATATTTTAGCTTCGAGTTGCTAGCTGTGGTTTTGTGTAAGCTGTAACAAGCAGTAAAATGTGCGCTCTGTGGTTTGCAGTGACCTTCCTTGTTGGATAAACCGCCAGAAAAAAATAAAAGTCAAAGATGTACTTAGAAATTCTTTGTTTGGAGGGCTAAATCTGGCCTGTATTCTGCTGTCCTAATTGTGCATAGTGATTGGAGACCTTTTCAGCTTGGGCAGACACAAATCTTCCAAAGGGGACAAGCAAAGCACTCAGGTTTTTTTTTTTTTTTTCTATTTTACAATACTCTGTGTGTGTGCGCGTGTGTGTGTGTGTGTATATGCCTAAAATAGAGCAATGTGTTCATTCTGAGCTGTAGATTTCTAGTTGGCATATATGGGTTTTATGTAAATTTGAAAAGCATTCACACCTCTGAAAAGATCTAGAAGGTTATTTTTATCAATAACTTAAGCGCTGTTAATTATTTGGAAGCTAAATGTCAAGAATTATCTGTGCCTCAAAAATTAAATTGGTCGTGCCAGAAGCAAATCTTGTTTTATCAAGATTTTCCTTAGTGTAGGAACAGCAAATTATGGCAGCTGTACTGATCCTGTGGGGTCAGCCCCTCAGTCCTGGCTCTAACGCTGGCCAGTAGAGGATGCTTAGGGAACAAAATAAATGCCCAATACTGGATCCAGTAATCCTCAGCTCAAGAAGTTTGAGCCAGAGGTGAGGCCTTTGTGTTCAGTGGTTTTAGGTGAGACAGTTCACATCACACTTAATTCACACCATGCTTTGCTTAAATGTTTTGAGAGACCATAATCTGGTCCTTGTGTTTGTTATCATTTTAATTCTAAAGATGCTTTATCAGAGCCAAATATTCTAACATCTTGCCCATAAAAAAACATTCCAATGTGGATTAGTCTCCAACTCACCAGCAATTTTTTTGTTACTCTTCCCACTTCTCCTTTAACAAGTTATTTTATCCTTTTAAGTCACTGTAGTAGATATTTTTTCTTTTCTGTCAGGAAGTTAAATTTAAGAATGCAGTGATTGCTGCGAAGGGTATTCTTCAGAAATAATGTTTTGAATCAAAATGCATCATGACACAATGGCATTTTGATTCCTTGGAAGGATGATTTGAGGTGCTGTCATGTACACTGTGTCACACTGGAGAATTACATCAGATTGAGTCTGACCCAGTATTTACCAAGTAGTGATCTGGGTTACCAGAATGTTGTTGGGCTTTCTTCCTGCCTGTGAAGCATTTCTAGTCCCATTTAGTGTGTACTGGATAGATACTATTTATTCAGGAACAGATACTGTTTTTGATGGAATAAGAATATATTCGGTTAGCAGGTGCCTTAAAAAAACCTATATTCAGTAGTGTTTTGTCTGTTTATTGTAATGCTTATTTTGGCAAATAAACTTTGAAGTTCAAAATAGTCCAAGTTTTCTTTGTTAGATGTTAAACAGAATCTGACAACAAAGTCAATCCCTATATGAATCTCATTTCTCCCCGCCCTTCACCTACCCCTCCAATTTAAGAGTTCCTTTCTGGATATTACAGCTACTCCCCAACATTTCATATTCTGTGCTGCTGAGATTCTGAATTGTAGGGACATTTCTTGTATAATGGAAGGGTTGGTAAGAAAGTTGCATTTTGAGAAGGTGTAGCAGCTGTGATAATAATACATCTGCTTTTGTACCACAGGTAAACAGAATATGCACATGGAATTTACAGCATCATTTAAGGCTGTGTCAGCTGTGCCTTTCAGATGTCACACTGCCACAAGTTTCTCATTTTAATTGAAACATTTCACTGTAGCACTTCTGAGTCATTTCTTTGGTAGAAGTTAAAGCCAGTAGGTTTCAGACAGATTTTAGTAATGACTTTAGGTAAATCAGCTTATCTCCAGAAATTTAAATATAATTTCTGTACATTATTGGTAATGATAACACATTATATATTGCCTACATAGAATGCTGGCACAGAACACTGTTTCTAAGTATACTGTTGCATGCAGTATTTCCCATTAAAATGTATCACAGTGTTATAAATACATCTTCCTAGTTTACAAGTTAGTAAATAGAAACATATTCTGTATCATGCCACCATAAACTTATTCACATTTTCTGGTGTTTTTTGTGAAGAAGGCAGCCAGTAGTGATGAAATAAGCCACAGAATATCCAAACAATTTTCTCATATCAAAATGTGTGGCGGACACAACAACTCTTGCTTTATTTTCTCGTCCCAAGATTTTATTCTAATTTTGTATCTTAATTTACTGATTTATAGTTTTCTGGAGAATAATTATCTATTACCAGATCACTGAGTTAATGTGTATACATTAACTCAGCCAATAACATATTCTTAGTGTTGGAAGATGGTGAAAGAAGCTGCTGATTCCAGCTGAAGTAGGAGGAAAACACAGTTGGACTGAAATTGGTCAACAATAGGTAGCAGCAACAAAATCAGCTGTTATACTGTCTTCATTACCTGATGAGTGGTGAATTAGTCAATCAAGTAAGCATGGAAGTATGTAGGAGAAAATAAGACATTGTACTTAAACAGCAGAAAACAAGTTCAGTTGGAATTACATAGTGCCAAAATGTGTTTGCTTGTTTTGCTTGGAAAGCTATCCTCACTCCTCATTTCCTAAAAATAAAAATCTGTGTGGAAGTCTTGAAAGCAGGAAAGGGACAGTGGGACACTTCAACCCTGATTCATGAAGCGTTTTTTCCCCAGTCCTGCAAGAGATGATTATGACAATAACATCACTTCTGTGTTTTCGAGTGGTATTGACTAAAGTTAATGAGGTGCGTGTTGATGCAATCTTTAGAATTATTCATCAGAAGAGGTTTGGGATCATGTTCAGGCATGTTTTTAGTTATTATGATGCTATATTTGCTACTAGAGGCACTTCAGTAAGGAGGAATGGAAATTCTTCTGGGGGGCCATCTTCGTTATCAGGGCCTTCTGTAGGCCTTTGTTATCTGTCTTCGGTGTTGCATTGGTTTTAGTAAATAAATATCTAGCCAAGATATGAAAAGAGGCATTGCCCTCTTAGTGAATACAGATGATCCCACTCAAACTCTTCTTCTCCTGGCTTGTCCAGCAGTTATGTTGACCTTCAGGTCTCCTAGACGCTAAAAAGGAGTGGACTGCATATTTTTTTTGTCTGAGATTTCTCTGTTATGCAGAACCTTTCAGTTAACTGCTTGAGAAAGGCAGCTACAATAAAGCAGGGAAGCTGGATAACAAGCAAGGGATACAGTCATCTGAGAGCCTGCCTCTGTAAAATTGTTAACTTCAAACTCCAGGAGCTAAAACTGTGGGATTGTTTTTTGGCAGTTGGTGCACACATCCATGTTTTCTTTCCTGTGCCTTAATTGTTTAATGTAACTCAGATTTTAAGTGGGAGATTATTCTACTTCCCTGAAAAGAGCTCTCTTTAGCTGCTGCTGCTGAAGTATGTAGTAATCAGTACAGTAGAGATGAAACTATGTTACAGGAATGTCTTTTTCCATTAGATGCTTTTGGATCACTGATAAGAACTTCTACGAGTTCCCAAAGGAGACTCTGTCTCCAAGTGGAGCAGATTCCTAAGCAAGGAGCCAGCTCATGAGCAATTACATTGCTTGTCTAAGGTCAGCAGACTCAGTGAGGAGTATCTGTTACAGATTCTCTCAGCTGAGCTTTGTGGCTTTGTCTATAAATTTACTTTTTTCTAAATGTGCATCTCTTAGGAGGCTGGACCGGAGTCGGGAAACTCACTGGGTCTGTTTGCTGTGCCCACAGTGAGGGTGCAGGACTCTGGTAAAATAATATTGGCATGACACAGTTTAAAAGGACTTTACCCTGCAGGATGCCTGCATGTTTCAGTTGCTCTTTTGGGGGTCTCTCTAGGAAAGACCCCAAAATTATCTCCCCATGGAGCAAGTTGGGAGCAGATGGTCTTGGTTTTCTCATCCTACATCAGTCTCAGGATTGCACTTGGAGATGGGTGAGGAAGCTGGGAGCCTGAGTGTGTGGTGCTCTCCTTCAGCACCACCTTCTGTCCTCCTCTTGTGGGGATAAGAAATTGGGCTCAGCTATTAAACAGGGCCTAAGTGAGATCTAGACGCTTGCTGCATTTGTGCTGCCAGCCTACCATGATGATGGTGCTTGCTGAGATAAACATTTTGCAAAATAGTCAACACAACTTTTACAACAGGATGGACTTTTAATGATGGGATCTCATCTGGACCAGAAACTGTGAAACCATGGCAGGCAGGTTGGAACTAGATGGTCTTAAAGGCCCTTTCCAACTCAAACTATTCTATGATTCTGGAAAATGAGGAAATACACTCTGGAAGTTGTACACCATTTTTCAGTTGTATGAATTTGTAAAAATGTTTGATAGTACTTCTGTATTTCTATTCTGTGTTTTTATGATTTCTGTGAGCCTCCAAAATGCAGCTTAGTGCAACTTTTGAAGTTGAGAGCGTGATTTTTCTATAGTATAACTTGCACTGTCTTTTTTGCAGTAGAAAGTTTTTCTGTGCTGAAGGCTGGTGTCTAGAGTAGTTTGTGTACTTGTGAGAAGAGCCTTTTCATTTAGCTCATCAGGCAGCTCTACCTCTCTTTTTTATCTTCAGATGGAGACCACAGCTGGGAGAGGCACACTCTGGGTTGCTTTCATTGCTGATAAATACTTCAAAAACCATGAAAGAGAAAGCTCTTTCTTGCTGAGGAAAAGTCTTGCTTTGTTGCCTGTCCTTCCATAAAAGTGTAGAAGATTTAGTGTGTCTCATTAGCATCAGTTATCTGTTGCAAGTCTGCTGACTACCTCTGGAAGAGTAAGGCAGCAGTTTTTTAGCATTGTTCTCAGCTACCATAATGTCCCTTTATCCCTTGTTTTGCACTGTGAGCTTGGACTCAAACTCTGAGCATGAATCCAGTTTTCTCTGGGGTGCAGAGAAGGAAGGAAACAGCCAAGTCCTTACTGGATGGTTTGCGTGGAATTAGTACTAAGGTCATATGCACTAAAACCCACAGTGAATATAGACTTCATTTATTTGAAATTACAGTCTAGAAGGTTTTTTTCTTTGGACCAGAACACTTTGAAAATTTTAGTCTGGGTCAGAACTTTGTCCCATATGAAGAATTCCTGGATAGCTTGTAAAGAAATGTCAGCTTTCTATAGTCAGGTGTGTGTTTTGTGGTGAAAATCCATTAAAGGCCAGGTTATACAAAGTCAAGATACTTACACATGTTCTGTGATTCTCTCTTTGGGTCTTTTTCTAAAATTAGATTCTTAATACCACCTTTAACCAACACTAGTGTCACAGAGCTTGCTTGCTACTTCTGTTGCTTTATGGAGCACTCTTAAGCAAAAATGTGTTCTGATATAATAATTTTTTTATATTTTAAACAATAACTACATACAGCAAATTAGGGCAGTAATATGTTTAATTTAACATGAGGTTTAGCAGTTTGCAAAGGGGAGCTCATGGCTGGAAGTTAATAAAGCAAGTGCTTTTATGTTGTAGTCTCTCCTGAAATTATGTGGTTGAGGATTAAAAAAGCCACTAGTAAATGCATATTTGAAATATTCATTTCTGTCTTAGTGGTACAGTCTTCAATTTGCAAGCTGATTTCAGATATCCAACTGTGATAAGAATGTGGTTCATCACCTTTTAACAGCTGAAGTGTCAGTGATATGCAAGTTTTCAGTGGGTTTCAATATCTGAACCTGCAGTTAGGGTAAGGGGAGGATAGAAAGATACTGAAATGTGGATACTTGATTGACAGTGGAAACAGTGCACAGGAGTGGTGCTGTGTCATTTGATCTGTCTTTTATTAAGAATTTTGCCAGACTTGAGGTGTAGGTGCTTTCTGATTATACTGTTGAATTTGCATTTGGACTTATAGGATTTCAGAATCATGTAATTGTGGATTTCAGGTGTTGAGTCTGTTATATAATGTGGACTTGTAAGCACATGAATTGGAGTTCCCAGTTTTTGTTTTACTCACTGGCACTTCCTACCTGTTGTCTGATGTTTAATTTCGTCCTGGTTGGTGATATTTATGTAAATTATGGTACTCCTCTCCTAGAATTTGAAACTAGTAGTGATTGTTTGGCTGAAAAAGCTGTGCTCTTGCTGATACAACAAAGACGTAAGAATGGGAGCCCTTTTGTGTCTTCGGAGAGCGACACTTCTGACAAAGTACTTGGAGGTTGGGATTAAGAAGGAGCAGCTGGAAAACTCCAGTGCCTGTACAACCAGGGAATCTGATGTGCAGAGTCTCAAGGACATGAAAAATGACCAAAAACTGATCCACATTAGGTTTCCTTGCAGAACAGAAGTGAGAACCTCTAAAAGGATGATGAAGAATGTAGGGGTGATAGAGGTGAGGCTGACACAGTTATTTGTGAATGAATTCAGAGCAAACTGAATGTATTGCTTCCAACCTACCATTCTTATTAGAGCTAAACATGTGCCTGGATGTTTGGTGAGAATTGTGTTTAATATTCTTGGGTTTGAAAGTCAAGTATTTAATAAAGTTGGATATTTTGTTCAGTTCCTGGGCAATGGCCCAGTTCATGATGCTGTTGAAATGAAAATGTTTTTAATGAGTAGTGTTGAAAGGCACAGCAGAGATCTTAATATTGATGGTATTTAAGTATTAATCAGGAACATGGAATGTAGTGGGAAGTAACTATGTTCTTATATAAACTTCATTACTTTGATATGACAAGATGTTGTTTCTTTTGAAGTTAAGACCTGGGTTGATTCCATCTGTAGTCAGATAAACTAGGAATTTATTCCTGAGGTGTCCACATACAAAAATATTTTCCTCTTGTCTGAACTAAATCTTTGTTGGTGTTGGCTTTATTAACCATTGTAAGTCAATTTAAAAGGTCCAGCTGTGGCAGCATAGAGTTGGGTTACTTTGTATAAATATCGTATTTGAGCTGTTAAGCATTTCTGGAGACAGTGCAGTGAGTTCTGACTTCATTGGTTGATGTGAAGCTCCTTTAACAGCAAGGAGGGGGGGTTGCCCTTCAGGAGAGTAAATGGATATTATACCATTAAAGCTTCCATACATGGATGATTCAGGAATGCAGTCTGAGAGTTTCATAGCTGAGAAACCAGGGAAGTGGAAAAGGATTTTGATTAGCAGTGTGGGCTAGTTATTAAATTCCTGACTTCCAGTTTTGATTTCAGCAAGCTAAATGGTCATATCTTGATTCAGTTGTTTTTCTGGGGCTGAGAACACAGAAAGAAAAAAACTTATGAAATTTTGGAAAACTCTAAGCATTTCTGAAATATTTAGAATTGTTGAAAAGGTTAGGATTTATTTGCATCATGAATATTATAAATACAAGTGTTACATAAAGCATTTATGATTGCATATTCAGAAGACCTATCTTATGGAAGGCCTTACTTTTTTTTCTTAAATCCAAACACTTCTAAAATTTAACACGACCTTTAGCTTGAAAAGTAGAATACCTCAGCAAAGGCAGGATAAATGTCTTTTGTATCAACTTGTGGAGAGGTTTTAGGAACTTGTAAAGACTGATGTTCAAATTTGAAGTCAAGTTCAATTATACATATAAAATGTTATAAGTGGTTTTAAAAATGTACTGAAATGTATTAAAAACCAAATTCATCATTAGCTTGTCTCTTCTTCACTGCCAGAGGGAACTTGTTCTCATATTTGCCAGCCAAGCTGTTACTGTGGCTCTTCCCTACCCTCATGTTTCAAAGTGAGTTAACTGAAAATAGTTTTAATAATAAGCCTCATTTTTTTTACTAAATTAAGCAGTGATGAGCAGCTAAGAATAGATTGAATGGGGTTCTCCTTTCTGCTCTACAGCTGGATCCAGGTGTTTGCCCACAGTTTCATTTCCAAGTTTGACACTCAATCTTGACGACTGTTCCCCTCTATGAGGGATTCTGCAACCAGAATCTCCCTCCTTTTGTTGGAAGCACAGGAAGGGGCTGAGGTTGAGAGCTTTATTATTGCACAGCAGCAGGGATTGAACCAGAGCAGGCAGAAGTATTTGAACAAGGGACTTGCATGAAATTTCCCATGATGGGTTGCAATCTATAGTCTTCCAATAAATTTACATTGGCATTTGAATGCTGGTTGTTCATTTGTGGAGCGATGCAATTTCAGAATGAGTGAAGAAAAAGAACTAAAATTCTGTTAATGGAAACCTGGGTTTTTGTGTTTGTTTTTGTTTTGCCCTCTGTGGACTGTGTGTTCTGTGGATAAATGGTACTTACATTAGCACATGGCCAAAACGTTAATTGTACTAGTTCAGGTAATTCAGAATTAATGTCTCTTTTTATGCTTCAATGCATTTGCAGAGTAGAAGCCTTAATACATACATGAGCATGCAGCATTTGGTAACGAGACGTTATTATCAATTTGTTAAGCGCACAGATGGTACCTTTAATGCCATACAAGGCATGAAGAGACATGTTGCCAAGTTCTTATTTTAGTTATACTGATTGTGACTATAATTCTGCAGTTCTAGAATTATATCTGAATTTAGTCTTGGTTTTGGGAGGAAAAAACCAAACACAGCAGCTGAAAAATAGTGCCTTTTTGCTTTTTTTCCCCCTCAAGATGCAATGCCCACAGATGATTTAATTATTGAATTTAACTTATCCTGTAGTGAAAAATTCTTGATGATACATGCAATGAAGGGAGCTCAAGTCTACTCTTTAGAGTTCACGTTAATTTTATTTTAATTCTGCATTATTAAACATGTACAATTTTCAGTTAGGAGCAGCTTCTCTATTTTGGTATTTTTAAAGATAAGCTAAAAATGCCTGTAACAATCTACATGCTCACATGTGACAAGTGTGGATGTCATTTAAAGCACGTCGTGTTGAGCTGCTGTTACCTCAGAGAGCAGTGTGCTCTGCCAGTAATAGAGCATCTGCTCTCTGTTGACATTGTCAGAGGTTGAGGTCAGTAATGGTATTATGATCTCCTGTATACTTAGCAAAGAGCAGGGGAAAGCTTTTCTGTCTCTAATGTGTTTTGTGAGTTGTGTTTGCCACCATCACTGACGTGTCTGATTATAAAAAATTGCTGTTTGTAGTTTCCTTAGGTGAATTTGCACATTGGTTTTACTACGTTCTCAGAGATCTGAGAGCTCCTAGTATTCCAGTCTGATCATAAAATGTAAAAGGTGTTGTCAGGCACACTTCTGGTGAGTTGGATGTCTTTGATCATCAGGATAACTTTCTCATCTTTGTAGCGTATCTTCTGAAGCTTGGGTCTTGGGAATAGAGATCTGTGCTCACACAGATTGTATCACAAAGGTGACAGCGTTGGGTATTGAAGAGGGGCACTTAGAAGGGCTTAGATGGCATCAGAGACCTACTAAGGATGACAGGAAGCTGAGGTATAACTTGGGCAGACTGGGTGCAGCCTCTTGAGCAGCAGAAAGGGGATGTGATCAGCAGTTGCTGTTTTTGTATTGTTTTAGTGACATTTTGCTGATGCAGCAAAGCTGTGGCCAAAGCAAATCACACAGCAAAAATGTGCTTTGCTGGTCTTGTTTTGCTGATGCTTCTGGAGGAAAGGAGACCTAAAAGATGTTCCTGAACCAGTGGAAGCATTGCTAGTAATACTGTACCAGAAATGAATGTGCTTTGTACCTTTTATGAAAAGTATAAGAAACTAAATTCTTCCCAATGTGAAATTGTCCCTAGTCTCTGCTTTGGTCTAACAAAATTCTAAGTGACTTAATAGTAAACCAGAAGAGTTTTTTTCATTGTCATGGTGTATTTAATTAAACAGGTTTAGAAAAAAATAGGACACGAGTTTTGTGTTTAATTAAAATGCTAATTTGTAATTACAGGAGGCACATATGACCTTAAGTTATTGTGTAATAATCTGTTTCTTGTCAGATCTTGCTTCTAAATAGTGTAGTAGCAGTAACATTTCTTGTTAGGGTGGTTTTGGTAATCAAAAGCAGCTCCAGTTTGATACTCTCTGATCAGCAATGTGTCACAATTTCGTCTTAAACTTCATATGAGTGCTCTTCATTAGGTAGCAAAGCACAGCCTCTCTGAAATGCTACCAAAATGTTATTTGTGGTCCTGCAAGCTGGTCTGGCCCCTGCATGGAGGGCTGTAGGTTTTCTGGTGGGCTGCAGCAGTGCCTGGAGGGTGGAGGTGTGTGCCCACACCACATGGGCTTAGTCTTGGATGTGTGAGCAAGGTGTGCGGAGTTGGAATGTGTTACCAGGGATCTTTTAAATACGTTGTATAATTGGACCTTATTGATTACTCTTTGTGTCCCTCTGTGCTGGGTAAATACTTTATTACATTTGAAATGTGGATACTGAGGTACTGGGGATGTCAGGCTTTGGGCACTTGCCTGTGTTTATGCTGCTGAAACTTTTGTTGGCAAGGCAGGGGCAGTTCTCCCCTGGGACTGCAAAGCTCAGGCTTACATGGTGTTGCATGTGTGACCCAGGGGCTGTTTGATGGCTTCTTTTCATTCTAAGATCTGTGTGGGGATCATTTTCACAGGTTTGTTTGTGCTTTTAGATCTTGTTATTTCTTCAGTGGTCTGCAAGTTGTGTAAAACACACTGCATATACACTGTATTTTGACATCAGTTATGTTCTTTGCTCTCCATTACCCTCAAATTGATTTGTCCTGCTCCAAATGAGGCATGGCTGCCTGCTGTAAGAAAGAATTGTTACAGCTAAGCCAAGTTAAAGGAAAGCATCAGGTGAGATTGAGACAAGCCTTGGTCCAGACCCTGCACATTGAGTACAGAGCGTGTGCCCTGTCATTGGCAATATTGTGTTTAAAGGGCTGTAATTGTCTTTGTGATGTGACAGAGAAGTCAAAGTAATCCTGAAAAGTTGGTACATGAGAATGGATTGCAATCATGAGAGTAATGTAAAGTTTTTTTGTGGTTGCAAACCTGTCCAGCTTCCAAAATGTTCTTCCAAAGAGGTGGTTATGAGAAACTGTATAAGTTATTTTGGCAACAGATGCTTTGCCAAAACTCTCATTTATCAGAAACCGTTTGAGACTGGTGAGGGCTGTGCATACTTTGAGGAGCACGTGCTTACAAGCACTTGCAGTAGTTACTGGGTTTACAAATGTACAACATTCTGTCATGTTTGTTATATAAATTATTTTTCTACTAAGAGTTATACAGTACAAATGCAGTGCATGTATGTGAACTGCAAAGAAAAGTTTAGAACCAATCCAGTAAGGTCATAACTGTTGCTCCCAGGTGTGCTGTGGGACTTGGCAGGTGACAACACTGGATGTGGTTTTGGGTCAGTGCCTTTGGGGACAGTTAACTGCAGGGAGGAAAAAAGGAGCAGTGCTTTACCCTGACACACTGGTGCTGTGGTAATACAGGAGTGTTTGCATGTGGAGACTGATTACAGAATGACCCTCGGCAAGTGTAGCTTGCAGGAGATAATCCTATTTCTTTATCTTCGTCCTGTTTCCTCAGATTTGCAGGCCTATCTTCATGGCCTGATGCAGGCTGTTAGGGCTCTCTGGGGGAAATATTTTCTACCACAGCAGTGCAAATGCAATGATTAGAACTTCCTAGTTAACTATTTAAATATTAACTGGGAACACACTGCTAATACAATGAAATCTGACATGTTCAGCCTACCTGTTCTCACTTTCAATATAGGTTTTAGAGTACCCAGGAGATTCTTGCATTGTTAATGGCTAACACATGGTGCAGGTATCTGTCCTGGTAATTTTAAGGCAATAACCTTGATTTTCTTCAGAGAAATCCAGAGATTAATAGAACAATTGAATCTTAGATCATCTTAGATTCCTTACTTGAATATAGAGTTTTATTTCAAAGCAGCAGTGCTGTTCTTGAATAACTCTATAGATTCCCAGTGTTGCTGCAATAGTTTGCTAATTCAAAATTGTGAGCAGTCATAGTTTTTTAATGTCTTCATCTTGTAAAGAAACCAAAATGCACATAAAAGTCAGAAAACAGCAATTTTGGTGTTTGCTGCTCACAGGGGATTAATTTTCAGTTCTCTAACAAAAGTCAGAGTACAAGAAATTAAGATGAGAAAGAAAACAGGGTCCTTATGTGCAGTTGTGTTTGATTTATCAGGTTCTGTTTGCTGCTTTCTTAATGTGGTCAGAGGCTTGGATGCACACATGGGGCTGAAAAACTACACCCAAGACAGAATAAGTGTTGTCCTCTCATCTGTTGACTGCCCTTATGATTATTTGCAGGATCAAATACCATGGTTTTGTCCTTATGAAATGTGTTGTACGCACACAGTGTAAGGCCTGCACTGTATGAAAATTCTCACAAAAGAAATGAGGTTACAGGATTTCTTTCTTCATGCAAGTAGATTCCTTACCCCTGTTCCTTATCCAGCTGCTCCTTGGCTTGGAGCGGTTCTTGTCTGAACTCATTCTTGTTTCAGTGTTACAGAGAGTAAAAGAAGAATACAGACTGGGACCAGACTGCTTCCTAAGTCCATTCTCAAAAGTAGTGTCTTTTCTCTAGCAAGACCAAATAATGGCAAAATGGATCACTGATAAAAGCCCTTTTACTGCACCAGATTAATCAAGGCCACAACAATGTGGAAACTGAAAATTTGCAGGAAGACAGAGGAAATCTGTGTCTGTATGCACATGTGTGTGATGTGTGTGGCTGCAGACTGAATGAGTAATGGAAGATTTCACAGTTTGAATAAAAATATAGTACATAATGTTTATAAACACAGTTCCCTAATTGGTCTTCTGTGACCTTACCAGGGGTATAATTCCTCTCCATGGAAGATTTCCATGCTATTGCAGTAATTGGGGGTAAAAACAGTGAAATGTTTTAAGACTGGTGGAAAGTTTGTCAGTACACTCATTGGACCTGCTTTATATTGCTGAAGAATTGTGAGATACTGTTTTCTTTTTTTTTCTTTTCTTTTTTTTTTTTTTTTTAGTATAACCAAATAGAATGTTTCATATTTTTCAAGAGTGCAATTAATCAGCAGCATTATCCTTTAGGGCTTTTAAAATACCTATTTACATTTTTAATGAAAAACAAACCAAGTAATTTTTTTTTGTTCAACTGGAATCAAGGTACAGATCAAGAAACATGGATTTATAACTATCACTGTGATTATTGCCAAATAAGTATGCTGGGCCTGTTTATGCCAGTAGCTCTAGTTCAATTTAAAGTGTATTCCAAAATGACTTGGCAACTACTGGGTACCTATATTTAGAAGTCTGCTATTGGAATTTCTGTATCAGAAGGAGGAATGAATCATCTTGAATAACTTGTGTTCAAGTAATGTGATCCATACAATTTTTGCTGACTTTGTACAAAGGTATTAATGTTAAAATGGTTATGGTTTATGCATTCTCACATGCTGTATCTTCTCAGGAGCTGGGAAGTGGTGGCTTTGAGTACTTGCTACAGGTTCTACCCATGAAGTTCTGTGCAATTATGGAAATCACATTAAGAGTAAAGTTGGTTAGAGTGGAAGGAGTGTCATAGCAGCATGGCATGGGGATTCACTGGCAGAACACTTTTTTCCTGGAGTTTTCAATTTTTTTTTCTTTAACCTTTTGGTCAGGCTAACTTTTTTTAGGAGGTGAATTGCACCTCTTCTAAGACCAGAAACCCCTGCAAAGCTGGAGTTCCCTTCTGTAAGACACTAAACTTGTATACAAAAGTGTTACAACTTTATATTTTCCCAAATCTTTTGACATTATTTTCTTACATAAGGGTATGAATTTAAAACAACCCAAATGAGTCATCATTGCCACTTGAAAAGCAAGTGATCCCTTCCTATTTTCTTTTTTTGGCCAGGTCTATCAACTCACTTAATGCTGTGTCTTGAATTCTGATACAGAGGTCTGAAGAGGGAATTAGGTAGAACTTAAAACAAAAAAGAAGCCTGTGATTAAAAAAAAAATAGTAGGAAGGAAATGATTGCATTTCTACACAGCATATAAGAATTTCTTAGGGAAGTTAGAGCAGTGCAAAGACAGCAGCTGTTGCACAGTTTAGATGGCTCTCAATGGAATGCACTGTTCTAACTGGGTTATCTGTTTGTTGTGGTGTTGTTGCTGTTGTTTGGGTTTTTGTTTGTTTATAATTTTGCAAGCCAGTTACCAGGAATGTAATTATATAATCCTGATTTAATCACAGACTACTGTAAATTTGAAAGAATATTTTGCACATGAATCCAAACAGATCTGGCTCATTGGCAAAGACCTGGTTTTCCAGGAAGACTGTCAGGTTTTGGTCAATGAAAATATGTAGTAGCACGGGTCACAAAAATATATAAAACTGTCATTCCTTCTGCAATAACTTTTAATTATATAATATTTTGGATTGGATTCTTTTAACATGCACTGGGAGAATAAAATCATGAGTCTCTTAGTTGTATTCATGCCCGAAAATAAGAACCTCTGAATTCTGGTCCCAGGACGTAGTTACGGGAGAAAACACTTTTATACCTTAAACAGAAACAATTATTCCATGTAGGACCTTATAGGCTTTAAGGCATCACCAAGCTTCTGATTAGGAAACTGTGATACAAGAGCCAACTATTAATAATAGTTAACATAGGAGAAAGAGGATATGTTGTTAACCTAGAAAAAAGATTATGCATGACACGTGCATGTTTCTTGTTATGGGACAGAATCCTTTTCTGGTTTCTAAATGCACTTGAAAAGGCACATTTTGGGGCACTTTGAGCTGAGTGTTTCTGTGTATTTTAAAAGGAATAGCTGAGGAATTGCAGGGGCATCATCTAAGTCTTTTTTAAGGATTCTCAAGGATTTATGATTAAAATTGCTTTATCTAGTGACATGGTAAATCAAAGATAGTTTAGATATATTCTGGTCTGAATTACTTTGCATTTCTCCTTCAGTAGTTACTCTGTAGAAGTTTGCCTTGTGGAGGGTTAGAAGATGAAGACAATGAATGCCAGAGTCACATGCCCTGGGAACTCGTTAGCTTTTCTGCAATCGTGTAATCAGAGCTCCAGATAAAGAAAACTTCCCTTGTGGATGTACTAATCTAGGAAGCAGGCCCATATTAATTATGTAAGGGGAGTTGCTTTAGATGCAGTTTTCAAATGTTACTTTGTTACGGATGACTCTTTGCTCTTGAAGTGTTATTACATTTACTAATAGCTTAAGAACTCTAAATTATCTTTATCAAAAATAGGTCACCTATTTTGTTTTATAGCAGCAGTATTACTTTTTTATCTTAAAATCTCATTGTTCATTTTTTGGTCTAGCCTAGATCAGGAGAAATCTTTGAATTGATCAGCTTCCTGTCTCTTGGATTTTCTAAGCTACTTTTGTGCTTCCACATGTATAAAATATTTGGGTTGTAGTCAAATGAGTAGAACATATGACCAAATCAGGAATTTGGTGGAAAAGGTACATTTATATTGAATTGTGAGGTAGACATGTATTTTGGTAGATAGATTACCGATTTAGGAGCAATATGATCATATCCAATTGCAAGTTTATTTTTTATTGACCGTTGATCGATTCAGAATATTTTGTGCAGTCACAGTTCAGGACACCTGGTTTTGTTTACTAAATTGGATTAATATAAATTCAGAGGAGAGATGGTCAGCAAAAGGTTATACCCATCTAAGAATTCCCTTAAGCATTGTGTTAACCAAATTTTGCAAGCAAGCCCCCAAATCTGTAATGTTAGTGCTCAAGCATACACGTTTAACTTTGCTTAACTGCTCTACACTTTATTTTGTAGGCAGCAGTACAAGTATTGTTGCAAGAGTTGAACCAAGAAAATTCTGCACCTGGATTGGCCATTTTTAGTACCTTACCTTTGGCTTTTTTCCTTGCATGAAAACAGCTGAAGTAGGAGTATGGCTATTCCTGCCGGAGGAGGAGTTTAAATATTAACTCACATGTACCATATCTATCAAGTTGAGCTGGTAAAGGAACATTATCCTGGCTTTTATCATGATTTGTTTTATGACCCTTACTGTAAATTGCATCTCTGTAGAATAACAAATGCTCTTAATTAGAATTGCTAGAACTGCTGTTATTTAATAAGACAGCTTCTATAGGACTTTGCTTAGTCATCAGAGCAGGTATTCAAATGTAAATGGATACAAAAGCACAGTCAATGAGCACACATTGCCATGAAAACGAATTTCAGCCAGTTTTATTCTAAATGCTCAGTTATTGTGGTGCAGAATGTTATTGTAACAAATCACAGCAGCTTGGAAGCTAAGGAGCACACAGCCCACAACCTTAGCAGCTGGCCAATTGTATAAACATCTTTTTATTCTCTTTAGTCTGAATCTTCATTTAAATTGAGGTTTCTGGAAAGTTTTCTGATATGGATAATTACAGAATATTGATCTAGAGAAACAGGAACAGTTTGTCATATAGAGCTCACAGCAGTGTAATTGGATCCTGACAGTTTTCCTTCTCACTGATGATTTCGAAAGTCTTTTCTAGTAGGGATAGTATAGAGAAAAAATTCTTAAACTTGTTCACAACTTCTTAAAACAAAAAGTGCAATTCACTTAAAAATCTTGACTGTTGTTTTTCAGTTGTTCCCCAGATGTTTTTCTGCTATTTTCTGTTTGAAGCATTGTGAATATCAGAATATGTCAAAGAAAACATTTACATATCTGTTGAACCCCATGTAAATATTTCATGCCCCTTCCAAATAAGGAAATACTGAGCAATTTGAAGTAACTAATTAAAAAAAAGAATTTTATTACATATATTGTGGAATGCTCTTGGAAATTCAGGGAAGACTTTCATTGTGAATTTTTTTACTCATCTTGGCAGTTGTGATAGAAGAGCTCATGGAAAGCATGCTGGCTTCTTGGACTCTCAGTTATAGCTATGCTCATTAAGAGGTCTTAATGCAGAATTCTTAAATTAGACTTTTGTGTAGGAATGTATTCCTAAGGTATCAGTGATTTGTTCATGAAATATTGTGAGCAGTGTTCCTGCAAAGAACAAATTTTTAAGGTGGTTGCTGATTTTAAGTATCTGAAATTGAGGCACTACAAATTCCACATAGCCTTCTGAAAATTCAGTTGGAAATCAAAATGCTACTCATTAAATATAAAATTTTTTGCACTGAGTTGTTAAAAAGAGAAAAAACTTTGCCTTCTGGGCTTGGGCAGAAGTATAAGGCAGAGCCACTGCTTGATATTATTTTGTATCTGCCCTCATGGTTCCCAGAAAACACTGTTTGGTCTTACTCAGGTTAATCTGAGGGTTAAAATTGGTCCTTTAAGGCAAGTGTCCAGTTTCTGTCACTCTTTGCCTCCAATAGGTTCCAACCATTCTTTGGGGGCATTTGGTATTAACTGGAGAGGTTTATGGTTTGGAATATGTCTGCTGACATTTTTATTCACTAGCCTAACACACAAAATAACAGGCTCACACCCCTATGGACTTGTGTAAACCAAGGCCAAAAAAATTCCTTCCCAAAGCTGCCTTTGCTTGGTCTCCTTCCCAAAGGGAGCAGTACCCACTCCTGCCAATTTTCCCCTTTTATGATATGCAGCAAATGAGTGGGGATGTGGGTTCTTTAGCAAAATTTCATTAAGGTAATGTGCCACACACATTCTGACTTCCTTCTGAAAGTGAGAACCAGTATTTCAAGCCTTGTTGTCATGTGTAACCCATTGCAAGTAATGAAATTTTTCTGCACACAATGGAACCTTTTAAAAGTTCGGGTATGAGTCAGCTGTTCTTGCATTAAATAGTTCTTACTCAAGGTGTACTTCTATTTGTTTTGATTATTAGATGGTTATTGTAACACTTGATCAGAATGACTCCGCTTTTAATTGGTCTCCAAGGACATGATGATGTGACTCATCTTCATGGTGAACTATTTTTAGTAAATATTTATATTCTTACATAGTACTGAAAGGAAATGGACCCCAGTGTGTTGACAGAGGAAGGAGTCCTTACTCTGGAGGTATTCTAACGTGTAGGTTAAATAGCATCATTTTTTTGACATGACTATAATGAGATTAGAGTTTTATATAGACCATATTATTACTGAATGTGACCAGGGATGTGAGAGTTGGACATAAATGTAATCAAAGAAATTTCAGATCACTGCTTGGTTTCAGGTGCACACTCATTTTTTGCACTTAATATGGCCACTGCCAAGGTCCTTGAGCTTGTTGGTAGTATTCAGGGATATTTTGTATGTGTGTGTCTGCAGAAATATGAGAGATGTCTTGTTCAACTTCTCATATAGAACCGAATTAGGGGATGAAAAATGTGGCAATGCTGAGACAGAGCTGCTTTGTTGAGTACGCAGTTTTGGGGTTTTTGTGAATGTTGATATTGTTCAGTGAATGCTGGCCTGACATGGGTCTTGGCAGGAGTGTATTTGTCTGCACTGCCGTTATGCTGGTAAAGCACAGGTTTTTGAGGGCTTTTTTCCCACTTTAGTCTTGCAGTAACTTGTACTGTTCTTCAACCTATTGAAGCTTTTCACTGCTGTCATCATGCTGCAAATTAAAATTCATATAACAGGTAATGAAAGAATATTCAGCATTTACCTACATTCCGTTCTGTGCGGTTTAGGAGCTTTTCTCCTGTGTAAGATTTTGATCAGTATTCCCAAATAAGGTAGTAATAGTTCAAAATTGGAAGGAAGTCATGCTGTAAAACATACTCACAGAAATAGTAAAGTTGTCAGCAGCAGCTTCTAAAATACATCCTTGTTAAATATTTTAGGATTCCATCATGTTCTCAATCGTTTCCTTAGAAGGGACTGTGATCACAGTGGAGAATGTGTTACTTTTCTTTGAGCAACATGTCTGTAGTCAACAAGAAATAGTTTGAGGCTCATGACCTTCTGAAGTCCTGCCAGCATTCTCGTTAGAAAGTTATGCCATGGCTGTAAGGAGGGAGTTAAGAATTCTGCTGGATGAGAAGAGATGCCTCTGGAAGCAGAAGGTGATTTACGTGTACCGTGTTTTTCCTGAAAGGGCTTTGTTATCCTGCTGGTTTTTTTAAGCAACAGGCTTTAAAAAATGTTATAAATAATTTCCATGGACAGGTGATTTCCATATTTTTTGCAAACTTCACTGTTGGGCAAAACCTCCAGAGACTTTCTTTTATATCCATTGCTCCAAGCTGTCAGGAAGGTGTTTTGATCACATTTGTGAGCAGATCTTTCTGGTCATTTGTACTTGGCTGTTTGTTTTACTAAGAAGAAACAGTATTAGAAACTTAATATTTTAACGGTGCAGAGATATGAGAGAAATTATTTCTGATAAATTTTGAATTTTATATTTCTGTTTTCAGGGCAGTTGATATACTGAAAATATCTGCATTAAAAGAATTTTTTTTGAAAAAGTGGTATAGCTTGAAGAACTTCATTCAACTGTAGTAAAGATGAATAAAATTTAATCTAGTAAACAAAGCATCTCTATTTGTGTAAAGAATATAAACTATTGAACAAAATAAGCTATATTTTCTTCAGGACATTTGACATAAATATTGATGTATTAGTATAAATTGTTAAAACTAAAATGACTTTGCATTCTTGAACTCTCCCTTTCCAGTCTCCTTAGAATGAATCTAGTGAGTTTTCAACAGTTTTTGCTTGTTTTAAAAAATAAAATCAGTACTGTATAACCAAGCTGCAAGTGATTTCTCAGTGTTTTGGAAACATGATTATTTCATCGTGCATTTGAAGAAACTTGTTACACAAAATACTCTAGTGCAAAATTTATTTGTAAAGAGAACATGCAGCATATGCCATTAGTCGGATTTTTTGGTTTCTGTGGTGCAATTTTAAGTATAGTGAATATGAAGCAAAGAACTCTATGCTTGAGTAAAGTGGAACTTTTGCTGAGCTCTTTATTGTGAGATTGGAAGATTGGACAAGGTTACTTCCAGGTGTACCTGCAGGAGCAAAGAGAACTTGAAGGACTTCTGGGAAAAAAACCAAAGACAATTCAAAGAAAAAATAATCTAGTCCTGGGAGAAAAACCAAAGGCAATTCAAAGAAAAAATAATCTAGTCAATGTTTTGTCTTTTTAAACTCCTGTTTTCCAGCTGGGCTGTAAAAATCATTCTTGTCATGTTTTCTTAAAAATACGTTTAAAAGTCTTCATAAAAATATTCACTTCCTTCTGCTAAAACCAGGTTCTTTTAAACAAGGATTCCCCTTCAGTTACTGAAACAAGCTGGGTTAATCTCTGCAGTCCCAAAGCAAATCATAATCTATGAAAGCAATTTGCGTGTCTCTTTCCTCTTTGAGTACTCCTGCATTTAATTTCCTTGAAATTGGTGCTAATCCAATTTGTTCCCATTATACTTCAGATCTCGTGATGTTGTCTAGAGCAAATGACTGCCTGCAAAATTGTGGTAGACTCACTCAGTTCTTCCAAACTTACTTCTGTGTAGGCTGACTTAGTTGTGACTACTGGTAACTGTGTTCATTCATTAAGTTTTGTTTTGCTAATCAGATTTTTTTCATTCTTAGTCTAGTTAGAGATATATTTGTATCCTCTTTAACGTTAATTGCATTACCTCTCATTTTATCATGCAGCTCTTTGCTAATCTTATAATTCTTTCCCCTTGTGTTTTTAGGTAGGTTATTGTGTATTCTGTTTTAGAGTACTGAAGGTCTTTTTAGGATCTGTCAATGCCTACATATAGTAGAACTGAAAGAGTCCTGGATAGGCCATGAAACACTTGGGCTGTATTATTACATTGTTTTTGTCCAAATCCTAAACCTTTTGGATATAGTGATCCTAAATATCTTAATGCAGAATGGTGAAGCTATACCAAGTTTGAGATGTAAGGTGAAAACTTTGAGTAACAGCACCCCAACAGCAGGAGAGTGGTTACAGGAGATGCCCCGTGTGTATCTGGCTGTTCTGCAAGTGTGGATGGGATGGTCTTTGCTGCTCAAAGAGGGCAGAAGAAAATTCTACATTTTTGGAATTGAAGACAAAGTTTGTTTAGGGACGAGTCAGAGCTTTTAACGCAGCTCTTTAGTGAATGACATGAGGCTTTGGTATTCACTCTTAATACTTAAGCACAGCTTCATGTGTTGTGCTTTTCTTGTGACAAGTTTGCATAGGAGCCAAGAAAGAGCAGATTTGGTCAGAGGTATGTTTGGAGGGCAAAATGGAGTTACTAAACTTATTAAAAGATATTTTATTCATAGATTAATTTCTTTTCTCTAGGTTACTTGAAGGGCACTGCTTTTTGACCCTGAGGAAGGGAGAAGCTTTTATTAATTGAGTTGAATTGTTCTTGTTTTTATAGCTATAAAGTTAAGTCTGATTATAAAATATTTCCCTGAGTTGCTTTGGCAGTCATTATTTCAGGCTGGCAAAACCAATCTAGGCTTTTGTTGTGTGAGATCAGATAACGATGATTTCTGCTTGAGCTTTTAGCTCTGTTGTTATTGGTAACTTCCATGGTCCCTTCTTCAAATTCCTGGAAGATGAAATCTGGTATCAAGCTGACTTTGCTTTCTTTTCTCCTTCTGCTGAAGTTACTTAGAGGATCCAGCTCTTGATACTTCAACAATTTCCCTGATAAATATGTCCTCAGTTATGCTGTCCTATGTAATTTTATTTTCATATGGGCTGCTACTCTTTGGAAAATCCCCCCTTTTGTTTTTCCTATTTTTCCCTGAAGATGGAATATGTAAGATTTTAGCCTGATGAGCAGTTTTCAGTCTCATTGCTTACTTGAGCATTACCTCCATCCTCCAGTACATGTTTTTGTGCTTGGAATGTGCTGATGTAACTGTACAGTGTGAGGGGAGAGAGATCAATGAACAAACGTGTGTAAAAATGGCCCCTCCCCACAGTCATTAATAAACCTTTTTACTTAACTGGATCACCATATGCCCAAGAGTTCTCATGTAGTTGAAATGGTGTTGCCTTCATGAGAAACAGTGGAAAAAATGGAAGTAAGGAAAAATGCTCTGTTTAATCCAGTACTGCTGCTGGAAAAAAAGGGCGATCAGTGTCCTTCCCCCACATTTTTTTATCCTGTCACAGACTGAATGTGCAACCATAAGTATTTCATTGTATGTAGAACTAATGTAAAATGAGGACCTGTGGAACACTTAACCTCCAAGTCAAAGTCCAGCAAATAGAGTTTGGTTTGGGGGCTGAAAGTGCTAAACCAGTAATGCCATATGCACATGGTGTAGCACTCTCAACTCATGCAAATTCATGCAGCTGTTTCAAGTTTGGTAGCTTTTTTCAGTTGATAAACTTTTCAGTGACACTTCATGCATTGCAGGGTATTGCCACTTTGGCCTACTAGGTTTAGGGATCTGATATGCTCTAGAAATCTAACTTTTCTATAAGCTCTGTGTTGAATAATTGAAGATACACATGGTCATGGTCCATGTCTGATGGGAATCAAATTTTTACTGCTCTCTGAACTGATATGGATAGACTGTAAATGTACGGCCTCAGCTCTCAGGTTTTTCTTGGTTTTGGATTCTCTGAGATGAATTTTAAGAGAAGAACATGGGGCCTTGTGGGTTCAGATCTCCCAGCTGTGGATTTCTGGAGCTTGAATGAATCCATGTGAAAATGTTACAGAATATTCCTCAACACTACAGTAAAAATAATGCTTTTGAGGCATAACATTTTAAAGAATATTTTTGAATTCTCTTTTCTCCTCTTCTTTGTCTTCAGGTTTTGTAGGCTAATGACTTTTAATTTGGAACTGATTTTTGGTGTTGGCAGTTTGATTACAAGTACATTATCATGGTTGCTTTTGTCACTGGAAGTGCAAATATTATGTGCAGTTGTCAAGTGACTCAAAGTATTGTAATGACTACACAAGTGCTGCAGAGCATCCAGTGTTTAGGAATTGTAATGCTTTCCTGGAGGGTGGTTATGAAAATATTGAGTTGAGAGGATACCAGCTTAACACTTTGGGATTTTTTTTTGTTGTGTGATATTGGAATCAATGCAAGAACATCCATTCTGCAGAAGGTTAAGGATGTAGTCTCAGTATATGGAGTACAATTCAGGAATGGCAGGTCTTAAACTACGTTTTAAAATGTTATCATGGCTTTACGAATATTTTTAAATGCGCTTTGTAGAGGTTGTTGAGGTGAGATAGCACAGAAATATACTAGCACAGTAAAATATGTTGTATTTAGGTGTGATGCCATAGTAATAACTATTCTCTTGCGAATTAAATGCTAAAAAAATTGAATTTCTTTCATAGCTGATGAATAGAGTAACTGCTTGCTTAAATCTTTCATGTAAGGCTAGTACAGCATTCATCCTGTTGGTATCTAACCATCTGCATTCTTTAGGAAAAGTGAATTTATTGCTTGAAGCAGACTGAACTTCCTTATCTACAAAATGATATTATCCAGACAGTCTTCATGCAAGTTGTCAGATGCTTCATTGTGAGCCTCAAGTACTGTAGTTACTGTTATCTACTAAGAACTTGGTCTGGTTGGCCAAGTGATTGAAGACAGATATAAGGATGGATTGTGAAGAACTTGACCTAAACTTTATTAAATTGACATTTTCCAGGTAGACACAGTGTAAGGATTACATGGTTCTTGCCATGTAATCCAGAATTTAGGGCAGATCTCACTCAGCATACCAAGAGGATTCAACTCTTTTCTTGAATTTCTCTGTTATCATGCTTCAGAGAATAAGAGAAAATAGACAGTTATGATTTACAGAGTTATTTCCTTTTGTAAGTGTAGGCATGATCCTTGATTTCCACTCAAGTTTATTATTTAGTCTTTTACCTGCATTGAATATGGATCTTTGCACAGCTAAATGCAGTATCTAAACTTTAGTGTATATACTAATATTTTAATTTTAGTTAATTTTAATATTTGCTAACTAGAAAATAACTTCACCCACAGTCCAGTCAGTAGATTTAAAGGTTGTTGGCTTTTTCACAGTTTCTGCCACACAGGTTGTCCAGCTGTTGGTTCCACAGGCACTCAGGGTAGGATTTGCTGTGATGTGGTGGTTGGTTTTAACTGTAGGTGCAGAAGAACATCTAAAGAATCCAATTTCAACCCTTATGCACCTAAACTGAACTTAAACAAATGATTGAAAGGTGATAGGATCTATATCCTGTTATAACCTTCTCTTCACCTATGTTTTAAAATTTTAATCCTCTACTAATCTTTTCTTACATGAACTTCTGTATTGGTGTTCATCCTAAACTGAACACACATAGGATTTTCAGACTTCTTGCCCATTTTTATGCTGAAAACCAGACTTCATGCAAATCTCTATGAAAAGAGTGTTAGTGATGTGGTTTTGATATTAGCAGCGTCTGGAGTGGGAAAGACTTTTATTTTTGCATTTTGCTTTTAGAGAGCAAAGATAATATAGTAGCAAGCAAAAATTAAGGAAATGGAACTTCAAAAAAATAAATATTCATCAGCTTTATATTGGTCTGGCAAGAAGCTATTCTCTAGGTTAATATCAGGGCAAGAGGTAATTTAGATAAAATAAAAAGAGCTCTGTATTTACAGTTTCAGTTTCTCACCTCTTGCTTCCTCTGGCTCTATATGTGAAGGTACAGCAAACATATGGAAAAGTTTCTGATGGATGTATATTTGAAATATCTTCCTTGCAGTCTGCAATAGTTGGCCAGCACAAACATGTCAGGAAATACAGCCAGGTCATATTGACCTACTTCATTTTTGAAGGGCAGGAGAATGCTCTTCCTATCCTTGTACTGTGCTTTAGATGGATTTGGGAAGAAGCCCAGCTGAGGGGCCTGGCTTGAAATCTCACCTTCTCCCCACTTGTCAGTACAAACTTCTATGAGGAGTCACTGCTGTTGACAACAACTGGACAGTGTTGCCCTTTCCTTTCTCCCCTGTACCAATAGTTTGTGCACTACATGTGTACAGACTGTATTGCATATAAGCAGACTGTAGTCTGTGTGCATATACAGTCCATAATATATAGGCTGTGTATTATATATTTTTTTCTAAGCTACCATTAAAACATTAAAGCAAATGAGATTTAATATTTTAGAATATTATAGACATAGAATTTGCAGAGACCAGCCTTTAAGCTGGCCCAGCTCCAGAGAGTGGTGATGGGTGGGATCCCTGCTCTCTGTCTTCAGTGTCTGATTTCATCCCTGCCGTATTTGCAGTGGTGGAGTTTGTATTTCTGCATACAATTCTGGGATGCTGGAGCAGAGACCCTGGACAGCCAGAGTGCTGTAATGGATCAGACTGCTTGATTTGCCAGCCAATACCAGGTTTTATGGTGCTGTCGAACTGCTGGGTCCAGCTGGTGTTCACTGCAGCCAGAGGTTTCAGTTCAGAATAATGTGCAGGGTGGATTTAGAGCTTGCTGGCTTGGCCATGAAGATCAGTGCAGCTGCAGAGTCAGTGACTTCCCTCACAGACTGCAGGTTATCAACCTGTGCTGATGCCTTGCTGCTACAATTTTAAGGCTAATTCTCAGCTAGATCCAGTTGACACTAATCTATCTTATGGTCACTTAGCTATTCATAAGATAAGGACAGATGCATGCAGATGTATTTGATGCATTTTATATTATACATGTGTATTAGTTACTTTTGACTCCATTGAAGGAATTAACAAATGTGATTAAAGCTTAATGGGAGTTTAGAAATAAAACACCTGTAGTGAGAGACAACCTAAAGTCATGTCACACTGAGTGAACACAAAGTATTTCCCTCTAGCTTAGAGCAGGCACACTCGGGAATGTGTGTAAGTATAAGCAAATATGGTGTATTTTTTCTTTCCTTTATGCAAAGATGCTTTGCAATGATGTTTTGTAAAGTTTGGTGAAACTTGGAGGTGAAGGGAAACTAAGGAGACAAGCTTGATATCAGTTTCTGTCTTCAGTTTTCTGTCCTGAGCATGTCAAGTGAATATCCTTGTGCCATTACTGTAGTAATACTTTGCTGCCTGACTTCAGACTTTACTTGGCTTGTGGTGCCTCAGGTCCTCCAAGGAAGCAAAGTTCTGCTTGGCCAGGGGTGGGAGTGTTGGTCAGGAAAATACCCTCGATCACTCAGAAGCTAAACTAAGCTATCTTGGCCTTTTCTTGAGAATTTTTTTGCTTTTCCAGAGTGGAAGAATAGATGGTGTCTGAACACATAATTCTTCAGAAATTAAAATATGCCCTGTAATTTAATTTTATTTGATAATACATCTGTGCTGCTGTTTCTTATGTAATGAATCAAAACCTAGCAGAGGCATAAAATATCATTAGTACTCTGGTATTTCTGCTTGGCAGATGGGATAATAGTTGCAATAATTGATGGTTTAACTTTCAAAATATGTACTTTCACCTGGGCTGAGTATTATCAGAATGATTCTGTGTGAAGTGGGTTTATTATTTTTGGGAAAGCAAGTTAAGGTCAAAGGGTAGACATTCAAGAGACAGGGAAAGAATGAGTGGCAACATTTTAAATGACCTGTGCCAGTACATGCAGTAGAAACCACAGAAATAAACAGCTATAGAGCATAGCCCCTGATTAATCATACTTTTGGAAGACTGCAAGTAAAGGTTAAGAAAATTATTATCCCTTTCAATACGAAGTATTTTTTACAGAAATGTCAAGTTTTTAATAATCACAGGAGCTGATTGCCTGACTAGCTTCTCTCTGCTCCTCTCATGGCTTGTTGCTGTCACGGAATCTAAATGACAAAGTGTGTAGCCTGAAGACCTAATCCAACCGTATTTTGTAACAGTTGTAAAAAGGCTTTACATTTGTCCAACATATTTCATCCAAAGGAAACATTAGTACAACTGGATGCTTTCCAGATTCTGAGTTCAGGCCTACTCCTTTTGACTTAAAAGACAGCACTGTTTAACTCTGGACATGATAAATACTTGACAGCACAGACATCAAGGCTTATGTAACAAGGCAAAAGAGAACTTTATGCAAACCTACCAGAATAATCCTTTTCTCTTCCAAGAAAAGTGATGTCTTTTAAGGATACCCATGGAAAGGGCTCACCACGTGTGAAATGTTAAGAAGCTCTATGTGCTTATACAGAAATGGTAAATGCTTAAGGTGCCCTACTGAAATGGAAGCCTGGGGAGCTTCAAAAACTAATGTAGTGAATTTTCATCAGATGTGATTGGGGAAACTGCTGTTGATTTCTCGTGGAGTTCAAGTGGTGACAATTTTGACCCTAAAGTAAGGATTTGAAGGTAGGGAATTTAAAGAGATTCATAGAAACCGACATATAAGAAATTCATGTTTTAAAGTTACATAACAGATTTATGTGCATACTTCGTCACAGTGTGGAAATTGCTTTCTGACAGAGGGTAAATTAATCATCCTCTTGTGGATCAATTCAAATAAATAGGTGCAGAGGAAGGATAATAGGATGACTGTGTAAAGAAAACTTACTTCATAAGAGGCAACTAACAGCATGACATTTTTCAGCTTGGAAAATTGAAGAATGAGAGAGAATTTCAGTGGGGGAACATGAGGGGGAGAGGAAAGCTGCTCTAGCTAAAGGGTAGTGTTGGCACAAGAACAACTGGGTATCAACTAGCTGTGGGTAAAGTTATATTAGTGATTAAAGAGCTTTCTAAATGCCAGAGGGGTGAGATATGGGAACAGACTTCCAGTAGGAGTGAACAGGACATTCATTTTGGCAGGATTTGGCCCCACAACTTCACATCTCAGTGCTGTCAAATCTGCTGGAGAAGAGTGCAGCAAAGAATGAAGAAATAAAGTAGGAATAAGGGGGAAATTTAAATTCACTGGCATATTGTCTTAATTTGCCTCCAATCCTAATAAATTATTAGACTGTATACTCTTTGTGACATTATTGTACAAAAATGAGCTTTAGAATATCTGCAAACACATGAAATACTTGGAGTTTATGCAGATTGGTTAATTAGTGCTGCTGCTCCTTTACACCAAAAACTTTGAAATTAGTGATTGATGGTTTATTGAAGTACATAAAGAGTCCTAAGCAAGTAATAGACCTGCTTTGAGTAGCTGTAATTCATAGGACTCAATAGGAGTGCATGTTTTATTATCTAAATGTATTTTTACTTTTTGACTTATTCTTTATAGAGCGGGAAAGAGTATTTCTAAAGCAAAAGTCACTTCCCTGGTTAGAAAAGCCTATAGTTATTTAATTATGTATACTTTTTGTAGTGCTGAGGTATTAATGGCAGTGGTGATTTATTAGAATATAGTTTCACTATGACTTTTGAGCTACTTTCCTAAGTGATAATATATTGGAAATATATTGATTAATGATAACCTTTGACATTTGGAATAAATGAGATACTTGGGTAGAAGTGCTAAAATGCCTTTATACAGAGTAAGAAAGTGATGGAATTATAAAGCAGTTAAGACTGAGCTGGAGAACTACTTTACATGTAAATCATGTTTTTATCCTTGTTGATAATATGCTTGGTACAACAAGCACCATCAAGGCTGTTGGAGACACTGGTGCAGGACAAATATTATGCAATAGTGTGGTAATAATGAAACATGAAGTGCTTACCTGTTTGGAAGCAAAACCCAGATTTATTTCTGAGAAATACTGAGTGATGTTGCTAAAAATAAAACAGTTATAAGTTAACCATGAGTGAGAAGAATAAACATAATATGACCTTTTTTATTGCAGTGAGATAATGCATTTTTGGTTTTGGTGTTTCTTTGCTGTTGAAGAGTAGGAGTAGGTCTTCCAGCAAACTTCTACTGCAAGACTCACAGCAATGTTTGGTGTATCTCTACACCAAGTGGTACTGTAGGAAATGGCACAATTGCTGGATGCCTCAAAAAAAAGAAATGACATTGTCAGACAACAGAAAAATTGGTCTCTATAAGAATCAATTTTATTTGTGCCTGAAGAGTTGTTTCTGTGATAGATAGTGAGTCTGGAGCCTTTCAACATTGGTTCTTCAAAAATTCATATACTCATCTAATTTATCTGATTTCAGTAGCATTATTACTGACTTATGCCAGAGGAAATCAAACCACTGATTTTCTTGTGGAGTTATGATCCATTTCAAATAATTGTAACTTTAAGGCTAATCTGCCTTTCAAGAAATAACATTGTTCCAACCTATTGCAGAAATGAATCTGTGTTCCTATTTTTGTGTTCTTCAGTCTTTTAATATGTAATTCTGAGAGTCATCAGTGAAACTTTTTATTATTAATCTTATCAGTTGTTGTTGTGAATAAATTAAAATTTATATTTTGTGTTCCCATAAGGATCTATTAGAAAAAGCCCAAACCCTAAGCTTTTGATTCTGAGTAGAGATGCCACTTAACTTTTCAAGGAGAAAACCCAGATTCCTGGTCAACTCAACCAAAACAAAACTAAGAAACTTAGGCTATTCTTTGGCCAACAAGCACATTGTATTCTTGCCAGTGTGTTTTCATGATGCACTTCTTCTTCATCATTTTTCATGTTTCAACTAAAGTTCAGGATAAACTAAGCATGCAGATTAAAAGCTTTCCACTTTCTGTACACTATGTTAATTGTGGAGTGCATGTGCATCCAGTGCTTTGAAGAGCCTTCCTCAGGTGTGTAGCTTTGTTAAATAGGGATCAAAAGGTTTAAGCTTGCATGCTATAAACCCCCAAACAACCAGTTAGTATTTAAAAAGGAATGGTGTTGAATTATCAGCTTTGAAATATGTGATCATGTTGAGAATAGAGGTTCATTTCCTGGCATATCAGTGTGGACTTTAAGTGTTCCAAAATAAGTACATGGTTTACTGTGGGGCTTTATGATTCCTAAATGATAATATATGTAAGTATTGGTAAGAAATTAATGCATGTAGTCCAGGGGGTCATTACAGAGTGTGTTTTATTTTACTTGCTCTTTTAGAGTATGATCTATATGTATTTATAATTTAAGAACTGTTTTTGTTTCCAGAATAGCCAGATTTTAGTTCATAATATTTAGCAATCTGTAGGATTTTTGGAGATCAGGGTAATTATAATTATTGTTACATACTTTTCTGTGAGATTACTTTATCACCATGCACAAGGCAGAATTTATTGCTGGTATTTTTGCCTGTTTTTAGCTTAAAAAACCAATAAACCCCAAAAACCCACAAAACCAGCCAAACATAAAGAAGTTGAGATGCTTAAAAAGGATGTGAACTAAGCCATGTAATATGGCTGAATTTCCCTGAAGGAGGAGGAAGGTGTCAGTTACGATTAATGTGAACAACATTTATGGCCCTGGAGATGTGACCTCTCGTTACAGTAAATGTGACAGCATGAATTACTTTCAATTACAGTGAACTACATTCAGCTACATTAGTTCTGACACACCTCACTAGGAGAATGCTGCTGTGGTAGCTTTAACCAAAGGAAAAAAAAAAAAAGGCAAAACTTCTGAGTGCAAATGTGTGTGTCACTTGAGCAGAGCTGCTGGGTTCTGACTGCGACGTATTATTGCCTCAGGTTTTACACACTTCTGTTACATCATTTGTTATTTCCACTGGCACTTTCAGGTTTATGCTGTGGGCGCTGGAGAATATGAAAACCACCTTTTTAATATGCTGTGTATAATAAATGTAAATGCAGAATTTTTTAAAAAAAAGATTAGATGAATTATCTTTGTTATTTTCATGTAGTAACTGCACCTTTACTTGGAATGATAAGTGGGGTCTACCTGCTGTCAGCATGTCCAACTTGTCCCATTTTGTATGGCATAACTACCTCTTAGTCTTTATTAACACTATGAGTTTTTGTACAAATCAAATATATCGCAGCAGAGGGTATTTATCACTTGACAGAAGCAGTTCTTATAATGTCACTACTTTTTCCTTCAAGGTTCAATTATCATGCTTCAGTTTCTACCTCTAAGCTTTCACAACAAATAAAAGATGCCCAGGGCAGAAGTCAACCTTTCACTTTTGCTACAGAGGAGATGCCATCTATTTCACGCTGTGCTAAGTATTCCATCGAAACACGAGTAAAACAGTGCCTTTGGCAAATCATAAATTGGAAATAGCACTAAGCAAAGGAAATAGCTTTAATTAAAGCATTTTGTTGCGCTTTGAGGACTTGATTTGTAGACTATTGGGCATTTTTTTTCTGCAGAGATGACGACCCTCTTTTCAAATTTGAGGGACTGGTGTTGGAATCAGAGTAGAAAACTTGTGGCGTCGAATTGTCATTTCCCAAAAGGAAACAAAAAATGGTGGTTGCTGACTCCAAAGTGATTCTGAATTAAGGCTGTGGAGTGTAAATTCCTGTTAGTCTTCCTCCCATGTTAAGAACTAATTTTCAGACCTCCATTTCTCCAGTATTTTCACTGACCATTCAATGTGTAGTAGTGGATTGTGAAAATATTTGTAAATGTATCAGTGGGCATTTGAAAAATCAATATGCAGTATAAACTGACTTTCATATGTCAGCAACTCCCAGGCCATTAAGGTACAAAGATTGGTATTTTAGTTACACTCACTGAAGTAGAATAAAATAATTTTTAGACCTGTCTTCAAATCACTGAAACAGTGGGAGACTAATAGAATTTTCAGTTCAGTTCTTCTGGCTGTGAAATACCTTTACTTAGGCAATCGAATTACCTCAAATCCTGGGTTCAGTTTTGGGCCCTTCAGTTCTAAAGGAGCTTGAGGTGTTGAAGTGTGTCCAGAACAGGGCAGTGGGATCTGGGAAAGGGTCTAGAAAGTCCGACAAGAAGCAGCTGAGGTTGTTTAATCTGGAGAAAAGGTGGCTTGGGGCCGTTATCACTGTCTACAACTCCCTTAGAAGAGATTGTTGTCCTCTACAGTATCCAAAGTGAAAGGACAAGAAGAAATGGCCATTTAATTGTGTCAGGGAAGGTTCAGATTAGATATTAGAAAAAAAAAACCAACCACTGGAAGAGTGGTTAGGCTTTGGAACAGGCTTCTCAGGCAGATGGTGGAGTCACCATCTCTGGAAATGTTCAAGAGACATCTGGAAGTGGCACTTGGGGATATGGTTCAGGTGTGGTTGTGGTGGTGGGGAGTTGATATTTCAACCAGATGATCTCGAAGGTCTCTTCCAACCTTGATGAGTCTGTGACCTTCAGTAAATGCATGGTTTTTAAATTCTGTGTATATAGCTGAAAGAAAAAAAATTGGTTTTGGTTTTCTGTGATTTTTATCTGATCAAAGTATTTTTTTCCTTGCATACTTGAAAATAGTGGAGACTTTGGTTCTTTAGGAGAAAAAGCCCAATTTTTCTAAAAGGAAAGTAATGGCTCTTGTTTCATGCAATTACTTTGAAGAACACTGGTTGTAAATGTGCTTTAGGGGCTATTCCACTGAATAGGTGGGAGAAAAACCACAGGGACTATGACATTCTGTATCAGCTGGAAAGCAGTTTTATAGGTGGAGAAAAAGCAGGTGTTGGTGTACTCGAACTGTCTTATAGTGATAATAGAAGTGAACTTGAAACAGTGACAGAGCACTTAGGAGTATATTGTTGTGGACAGTGAGTTCTCTGGAAGTCAAAACTGATATTCCAGATAGGGGAATAAATTAAAACAGGCTTAGATGCAGTTCAGATGGGAATAATAACAAAATAATCTTCTTGATCAAGTGTTCTGTGTGGAGAAGCGGAAAATGAAATAAGACATTCAAAACCTAAATACATCTCTTGGGATGCCAAATGGTATGGGAATGAAAGGAAGAAAATGATTTTGCATTGTAACTTAGAGATTGCAGAGATGCACTTAGAACCATTTGCAGAATCTGGAATTGTAATTGTAGCAGGCACTGGAGGGACCCTAAATAATGTTAGCAATATTCCACAAGACAGAAGGAAAACTGATTCATCCATAAAGAAGCAAGAAATTTGGCTTTAGGGCAGGCAGACTCATATTTTCCTTTCTATCAGAAGTTGAAGATTTTTATCATTAAGGTTTGATCTGCAGATCAGAGGAAGTGAAGGAAAATATTTTTGACTTTATTCTGTTATTTCAGTTGTTTCTACTGTGACAAGTTTTCCTGATACCTTAGGAATGCATATCAGTGGTATTTCATGGGTTCCTTTATTTCAATATTGGTACATTTAGTGCTGCTTTAAATGCTTTTCTGCCACGGTTGGAATGAAGAAAACAGGAATGCTTCGTGGTGGTTTTATTACTAGAAACCAGCTAAGTGTGTTTGAATTTTTAATGAATTTTCATAAGAGGGGATCAGTATTGTACCTGAACACTGCTGAAATTAAAGCAGGTGTATCATGGGTCTTGTTTGTGGATTGCATATAAAGTGTTGTTTTAGCTGTGCTGTTTTTGGAATTTTTCTTGCAGCTCCTCTGTATTTATAGAGAGCCATTCCACCTTTTAATATTTCTCCATGAGCTCTGTATTGGCAGTGGAGCCAAGGGCTCCAGTTGAACTCTGCCATGGCAAAAGAGCACATTGCCCTTGTATTTTCTCTACAGATCTGCATTTTCTTTGTTATGGAACAGCCAGAGCAGTCTAACCCTCAGATGTGTGATGAAAATGTTTGTGTTCATTTAGCCTTGTGTTCAAGTTGAAGGAACTGTAAAGGTTTTCCCTTTCATAATTATCTGAATACTTAGTGGATACACAAAATGGGACTCTTCCTGCATTTTATTGCTTCAGGGAAATACCAATTTCTACAGCCACAGTATATTTCACATGTCTGGAATTCGAGATATTCTTTCAAAACGAAGTCTTTTATTAGTGCATTATTTGATTTTTGACTGTTAAATAAAATTTTTGTTAAATAGATGCCTCAACCAGTTCGCTCAAAAATTACCACAGGAGAAGAAAACTACGAGGGAGAACTTGTTCAGCAAACTGAGACAATCAAGGATAAAGTTGTGCTTTAACGTTTTCATGGCTACTGCAGACCACTCTCCTGTCAGTTTGGATAAATGCATTTTTTTGGTTCCTTACATTGTTGTTCTGAGCAGGGTCTACCAGGAACATTCTATCCTGCCTTCTCCTTTAGTTGAAAATGTATTTCATCAGCAACATTACTGTTGACATTTCTGTAGTTTATGACTTCTAGTGCTCTGGCAGGTTGTGTGCTCATAAATAATGCAGTCTTCCTAGATTTGTTTGAGTGGTTTTTAGTGCAATACTTTGTTTTACCTGTTAACAAATATGTAGACTAAATGGAAGTGTATCTAAGGAGTTAAGAAATTCTTTCTAAAAGAAAAGAATTCTGAAGAGGCAGAAGAACATGCAGCATGTGGTTCTCAGAAAGGCATTAGATATTTCATACTAGAACCTATTTACCAGTCATACCTTCCTCTCAGTACAGAATCATCATATCCACATCATGTATTGCATTCTGGGTCTTCTGTATGAAATTTCAGTGTTGATCTGATGTCAGGATGTTAGCAAGTAAGAACTAAGTATAGATTTCTCTGCTGAAATTTCTTAACATTGTTATGCCAGTGTGAGGGAGTCACATCCTCGAGTACTTTTTAAAGCCATTGAATTTTTTTAAAACAATAATTTAGTTCTGCAACCAGTCCTGATACAGATACCCAATCCTGGTCATGGCAGTTGACTGCTCTCCAGAAGCAGAGGTTGAAGAAAACATACTTGATCCTGCTGGTTGGCAAGGGGCAATAGTAGATCACAAGTGTAGGAGGTAGCTCCCAGTTTGACCACTGGCCTGGGGGTCTTCCAGTTGAAACTTGAGAAGGATGATTAGAAAAATTCCAGTGAAGTAATAGGCTTAAACATGTCCTCCCTTTGTATTCACCTCAAGGTCAGACCAGGACATGGGGTAGGTACAGCGTGTTTGAGTTTTTAAAAGCCCTTATTCATGGGCGTTCCTTAAACCTCTCCACTGAAATAAAAATCAACCAACAAAGAAACCCCCAAACCCATCAAACTATAACTAAATTACACTTGTATAATGCAAGTTTCTACCCTACTAAAGGTATTTAGAAAAACAAACTGCCCCATTGGGTATGTTTTAAACAAACCATTCTGTAGTTCTTAAAGTGACAAAAGCAAAGAGCTAATGGAGTCATATATCTGACATATTAATGAGTAAAGCATTGTGATGAAACTGTTGTATCAGTTTTGTCCAGTTCTTTTGTGATGAAAGTGGAAATTAGGTTTGCAATCAGATTAATAAATCTAGGGAAAAAAGCACCTACTCAAGGAACGTCATTGTTCTGTTTCCTGGCTGATGCTATCAGTGCAGAACAGAACAACAGACTCGATCTGTTCTCCATATTGTTTTAATGTTTGTTTGTTTTGGGTTTTTTTTTTTTTTTCATAAAGTCCTTGACATTCTTAAAGCACAACACTGGATTGTTATAGAGCTGTGAACGAATAGGTAACCTACAAAAACCTTACCTGTTTGGTCTTCTCCCTTTCTTTTCATTTGGGATGCCATATTCCTCCAGAGCGACTCGGAGCATTGCTGGTCTGTTGGAACAGGTTTTTACTTTGGCCGGCTCACCTGCAGAAAAGCTGAGCATGGAGTGACCATAACTGGTGTGAGAGCCACTCCTGTACATTTCAGAATTGTGCTGGTCAAAGAAGGAAGTACATGGGTTGGAAAACCAGGGAAAAAATGGGCAATGGTGGTGGGTAGGTTTGAATCCAGGCTGTTGTGGCATCACCAGAGTAGTTAAGTTTTTATGACAGCTGCAAGCTTTCTGATAGCATTTAAAGAGACATATAAGTGGTATCCAAGATATGTTTTTGAAGTATAATTAGCAAAAAAATACAGGAAAAGCTCACACAGGATTACTTTCAAAGCAGATTTTTTTTTCATCTGTTTCATAGTGAAATGCTGAAATAATTAAATACAATTCGAGTTGATTGGTGATATTTTGGTCTGTAGTTTTTAAGGAAAAAAAATTTATTTTGGCTTTTGGTGCTGGGTTTTTTTAGCCAACCTTGCTTCCC